>OU744324.1:39083988-39119267 GCA_916610235.2 Lasioglossum morio | reverse complement strand
CATTCTTTATATCTAGGCTGATAATTATACCATAATTGTTTTCATTGTTTTTTCTGACAAAGTAATCATAGACTTTTTGCAATGCATCTATTGTGCAACGACCTTTATAAAAACCAAATTGGTTTTCATGGTATGGGGTTGGTCCTAAGTGGTCCATTATTTTTATTTCTATAATCTTTTCGAGAATTTTATTCAAACAATCACCGATGCATATTGGTCTGAAATTAGATGGTTCCAACGAGTCATCTTTATTTTTTCGCAGTAAAATAACTCTGGCCTTCTTCCACTGGGGTAGTATGTAGTTTAGTTTCAAGCAGTTGTTTATGATTTGAGTAAATCGAGTACGATCGTTCAGCATAATATGTCTAATCAGACCTGGTGGGATTTTGTCGGGTCCTGAGGCCTTTCGCACATCAAGTTCATTGGCAATTTCCCAAATTTCACCAGTGCTGGTCTGAATATAATTATTAACATGAGTAAAGTCATCGTATGTGGTTTCCATTGAATCTCGAGGGAATAATTCAGATAAAATTGTAGAAGCTTCGAATGATTTTAATATAGGTGGAGGTAGTCTACCTTTCATTCTGTTGCGAATTACTTGGAAGGGTTTTCCCCATATATCTATTTTTAGTAAGTTATTAAATTGTTCCCATGCTTGTTTTTTACTGTCTATTATTAAGTGTTTGAATTGTTTTTTTAATTTTAAATATTGTTCTTTTTCAGGTTCTGCTGGTTCGTGTTTTTTAGTTTTTCGTTGCATGATTCTTCTGGATTCCATTACTTTTGCACGAATTTTTTCTAATTCTGGATTCCACCAGGGGTTTTCTTTCATTTTAAATTTGTTGTTTCTTTTTTTAAGTGTTTTTTCGCAGGTAAGTGTTATGTTTTTAAAATATTTATTAATAGTTATTTTGTTATCAGTGTTTTGCCAGTCTATTAAATTGTTAAGTTCGTTAAAAGTTTTATTAAAGTTATTTTCATCGAAAGTTTTTAAGTTCCATGACCATTCTATGTTATTAGATACATTAATTTGTTTGTTCTTTTTAGGGTTAATCGAATGTACACAATAGAAGTGATCTGATGCGTTATAGTTTTTATTAATTTTACTTGTAATTCCTGGGGTTAAACAAGCGGAAGCACAAATAATATCGATTTTTGATGTTCGTGTACCTTCTCGATTACTGAATGTGTAATTGCATCCAGTGGTAATGATTGGGATAAGGTCCATCTCATTAATATAATGATCCATCACTCTACCTCTTCTATTGAGTAATCTATCTCCGAATTGTCGAGATCTAGCATTCGGATCTCCCAGTAAGATTACAGGGTTTTTCCAGTTTTTTCTTGCTTGTTTTAAATCTTCGAAATAGTCAATGTATTGAGATTTGGAAGAATTAGGTGATATGTAAATGTTAATTAGTGTAAAATGTTCTGTATGAATGCCAACGTAAAATGTTCCAATAATAAAATCACTTTTTGAAATTTTAATGTTCCGATTTATTATACCGATAGCTGTTTTTTTATCTGTTGAGGATGTCCAAGTATCTTCAATCTTGTATGGTTCTTGAATGCAAATAATGTCAATTTTAAATTCTCTGGTAGCCTGGTTTAATAACCAGTGGGCTTCTTTCCCGTGATTACTATTTGTTTGTAATATTTTCATTATAAATCTTAAAGTTTTGTTTAAGTTCATATATTTTATTTCTAAAGTCAGGACATGCCATGGAACGGATCAGATGGTCGAAAGGCATTTTTTCTTTATAGCAATTTATGCATCGAAGGCTATTATTGCAATCTTTTTGTTCGTGTCCATCGGTTCCACATTTCCTACATCGTTTATTATCCGGAATATTTTCTTTACAATTCGTGCTATAGTGTCCCATATTGTGACATCTGTAGCATATTATCAATTTTGGCATTGGACTGAATCTGACCACCATTTTACCTGTTTTAGGTTTTTCAATTTTTTGTATTTTAGTAAGGAATTTTAATGGGAGTTCAACAATGGCCATTTGAGTTCCTATTTTTGTGGTACGTAGAATTTTAGTTTTCATTTCTCCATTTGGAGCTTTTAACATAAATTCTAGGTCTTTAATGATTTCTTCTTTTTGTATTATAGGGTCCAGTTCTCTTATTTCTAAGTCGAAGGTCTTTTGAAGGATTTGGAGTTTGTTTTCTTTCCCAACTATTGTTGTTAGTTGATTTTTAAGTATTTCTGGATTGGCTTCTTCAGGGAGTTCCAAAAGTAAGTGCCCCATACGAGTTTTACGTATTTTATTAACATTTTCTATTTTTTCTAGGTTGTTTTTAATTTTTTCGCATGTTGAATTGAATTCTTTTGAGTTGTTGATTTTAACTACTAATGCATCTTTTTTAGGAAGTGTCCATTTCGGTTGTTTTATTGTTCTAGTTTTATGTCGATTTGGATCCTCTATACCACTTGTTTGTGATTCTTCTATTGTTAATTGTTTTTTGGTTTTATGTTTCCTAGTTTCTACTATTTTCCATGAATTCTCTTCTCTTTGTTTTGCTATATTATTATTATTGCTGATTTTATTGTTATTTTTATGCATGTTTTCTGCTGTTGTTGTATGTTGTTTATATTGTTGTTGTTTATTTTTATCTTGTATTTTCTTTAGTTTGTATTCTTCTAAGAAATTCATCAATCCTTTGCATAGATTGAGTTCAGAGTCATTTTCATCTTCCGAAGAAGAGTTTGCATGATTTTGTTCACATCTTGTTTTTCTATATATTTCTTCCTTACTGTTACGTGGAGATGTTCGTTTCATTTTTCTTTTTTTAATACGAACAGTTTCTTCATGAGTGGATGTTGGTGAAATGCTGCTTTTTATTTTAGTGACCGTCGCATATGAAGTTATATGTTCTTGGCCAGTTGTTTCGGATTCCGATCTCGTTCTTTTTTCGTTATCAGTTTCCGTTTCCTTTCTCTTTATTTGTGAAGTCTCGGTTTTTTTCTTCATGCTTTTTAATGTATTTAGTTCTAACTCAGTTTGATTGAGTTTAAGTTTAAGTGATTCTATTTGTTTGGTTAGTAATTCTTCTTTTTTATTGTACATTTCGTCTTTCTTATTATTAATTTGTTGAATTTGTTCTTCTTTAATAAGTTCTTCTTTTCTTATAGTTTTAATAGTATTTTTCTTTTTTATTAAATTTTCAAAATCTATTACTAGAGATTCTAATAGTGTTTTGGCATCCATTCTAACATTTTTAATTGTTCTAATATATGAGTTGTGATCTTTTAAATAGTTTAGAAAATCTTTCATCTTTTTTGACATTTCGTCTATTGTTTTAATTAATTTATCTTTTTTGTAAATTTCATTGTTGTTATCTTCCCATTTAGAGGTTATGTTACTGGGGGATGGCCAGTCAGTGGTATCCTTGAAAGAAGAAGAGGTACCAGGAGTTGTATGTAGAATTGCGGTAAGATTTATTTTTCTCTTTTCTTTTGTGGTTTTTTCTTCTTCATTCTTTTTCCTATTCGTAACCATATCATTATCCGTTTTATTTGCCGGTTCGTCAACTACCACTTCCATTTGGGAGTGGTCTTCACCTGTAGCCATTGCTTTCCCGAACGCCAGGCGGAGGGCGTTCGCGGACTCGCAGTTACTGGATGACGACCCGAGGGAGGCCTGCTCGCCCACTCCCCCCGTGCCGGTACTGGGGATCCGACCACCTGCACCGTAAACTGTGTCTGTATCTGATGTGCTGTCCATAATTGTAATAAGCTCCCCTACTTGCCCTGGTCCATGTGTGCTTTATAATTGCACTTGTTGTGTAACAACTCTGAATAAACCGGTCCCGACGGAGTGGTCCAGTCCTGCCGCCCGAGAGGCCGCCAGAACGGGCCGCCCGAAGAGAGAGAGGAGAGGTAGAACATAGGGTAAGTAAAATAATAAGGTAAGTAAATAAAGGTAAAATAAAATAAGGTAGATAAAATAAAATAAGGTAAATAAAATAACTAAAGTAAGTAAGTAACTACAGTAAGGTAAGTAAAACAAATTAAGGTAAGTAAGTACAAAAAAAAAAAAAAAAAAAAGGTAGTAAATTACTATTAAATTAAAATAAAATAAACCCCAGCCCTGTCCTCCGGTCGGAACCCCGCAAGCAGTCGCCCGGGCAGAAAAGAGCGGCAGATCGGACCCCCCTGCACCCCTCACACCGTTCGCACCCTGATCAGAACCATGCCTGATCAGGGTCCCAGGGTGCCCCACGAGGAGGTGGTGTGAGAGGAATTTTGGTGTTCATGAGCCCCTAACTTCGCCGAAATTACTCGTCCTGGGCCTCATCTCCCGGACACTCACCGATGGTAAGTATCCAAGTAAGTACCCATTCAGAGGAACATCAGTTCCATCGGGGTTTCCTGAAACGATAGGGAGACTCCCCAGAGGAGAACCTCTGGATCATCTCTCCGTCGAGACAGGAACCCATGAACACCTTCGCACCCCACCTTTACCTGCACCTGTACCTGTGCTGTGGATGAGTCGCAAATGCAAACGTTCGATGCCTTGAAGGAGAAGGTGAAAAGACGATGTGGACAACATCATTGACGACGATCGGCTGGAGAACTTTGGAATAAGCTTTCTTGACAATATTAAGATATTAATCGTGAACATGTGAAAAGAAATACATCGACCGATCTTGAGAGATTCATGGATAGATGTACAACAGCCATACTGCGTACTGTACAACAGGCATACTGCGTACTGTTCAACCGCCATACTGTACCTGTACCTGTAGCTGTATCTGTACCTGTACCTGTACCTGTACCTGTTGCTGTACCTGTAGCTGTAGCTGTAGCTGTACCTGTTCCTGTACCTGTACCTGTACCTGTACCTGTACCTGACGTGAAATATATATATTTCTTATTATATTTATAAAGGATATTCAAATAATCTATTACATCATGGTTCAAATCATTAGCATTAAAACTGTCATAAATGTGTACATTGCCGTTGCCTTCAGATCTTGTGCAAATCCAATGTTTTACTACCTTTTCTCCAAGTTCAGCAGTGTATATTATCTGAATATTCGTCTCATGTTCGGGGATCTCTTGTAAATTACTCAAAAGCTCGAACTTTACCTGTATCTTCAGCAAAATTGTATACTCCACGCTCGTTTAGATTTTTGCTCATAATTTCATGAAATAAATTAATATGTTTATCTTGTAAAATAACAATCGGGTTTTATGACTTCTTTACATTCGACTGTTACTAAAGTATAGATATAACCATCATTGAGGAAACATTCTGCAGACGCTGCATATTCATAATTATTTTGTTCGATATGCTGGTCCGTGATCATTATACATTCATCAAAAATTGTGAAACTTTCAGGATTCATTTTTTCGATTTGTGATTGTTACATCTGGTTTCTCTTCATTCCCTTATTTTTTACCTCTTTGCTTTGTAGAGAAAAAATCATGACTACAACGTTATTTTTCAACAAGATAACGCGGTGATACACAATGCTAAGAAGACTCCGGAGTGGTTTAGACAAAAGAATTTGCAACTAATGAACTGACCGTCACATTGTCTGATCTAAACCTAATAGAAAATTTACGGGGAATCCTATCACGAGCAATATATGTATAAAAATGGGAAGCAGTATAACAACATTAAAGAGTTAGAAAACGCAGTAAGACACGAGTGGAATAAAATCCATAAAACAACGTTGGAAAAACTTAGTTTGTAGTATGGAAAATAATAATATTTGAAGTGCTTAAATGTAACGGTGGAAGTACTAAATACTGATATTATGAACTTAATTTCTCGTTCGAATTTATGAGACTGTTCTTATAAAAATTTCGTTACAGTTGTAATATTTTGTTCATAACAAAAATAAAGCAGTTCTTTTGGATTCAGAGTATTGATTTCTGCTTTTTTATATTCCTTAATTATTTTCAAGCCTTCCTTTAATCGTATTATCAAAATACTTGAACATTTTGTTCAAAAATAGTAGAGTTCTTATAGAAATTTCGTCCACTGTATTTGAACATGGATTTCCTGCGATATGGTCCGCTCGTTGGTCTCGATTGTTCACGACAAAACTAAGCGTTAAGAAATGCTACGATCGACGTGCGAATTGAATTCGAATGTCGAACCAACGTTCTCCCATCGACAACAGCCTACTGCTTGATGATACATGACCGCATCGTGGAGTCCATCGTTCATTCATGAACATTGTTCGAAAAATTACTTAAACCGCTCTTATGTTGACAAAAAAAATATATACTTTATCAAATGAAGCAATATTATGTGAATGATCTTATTTTTTAAAATTTTAAAAACAATCCTCCTCCTCCTCATACAATTAAACTCGTATTTATTAAAAAGAAAAAATTATAGTAATAATATCACCTCCCTCCACCATAGAGCGAAATATGGTGGTAGGGGTATTCATTATAAATTGCTCGCCACTCGTCATAAAAACGTATACAATCATAGTCGCTATACGACGTTATATCGCGTGTATGATCTTATCATCCGACCGGTCAACTTCGCGCATTCCCCTTTTTCTTTGACGGTAAGTACAATAAAAAAGTTTTTAAAAAACGATGTAAAAATCTAGTGAAAGTACATTCTTTTATTTAGATGGATCGAATCACTCAAATCATCGACATGGACGGTTTCATTGTGGAAAAAAGATTTATATGCAAAGAATTAGCCATGATCGATGTTTGTCGCGACGGCTCGTTCGAACTCTCTGAGTTTCGCTTGGGAAGGAACTTTCGTTGTTTATCCGTCGCTGACAAAAAGTCTGCATGGTATGTCAGCAATTTCGTGCATGGGATTCCATTTAAAGATTTTGGCTATGAAAACTATCAACAACACGATATATTCGAAGTAATTCAAAATTTTGTGCGCGATTACGCGAATCCTGTCGTAGCATACAAAGGTGGATGTTTCGAGAGAGACATCCTTCGGCAAATGCAAATAAACTCGATAAATTTGGAAGATTTCAACTGTCCGAAATACGATGTACTAGTTCACGATCCTATGTATGAAATTGCTGACGGCGAACCTTGTCGACTTCACTGTTGGCAACCGGTAAAAAACGTCAAAACGAAACCGTATCATTGCTGTCTGTGCGAAGTACAAACATTTCGAGCATGGGTTAACAATTATAAAAACACGTAAAGTATCAGATATAAAAACGCGTCTACATCTTTGAATTTTTCCCGCGAGTCAAAACCGTAAAACACGACACCTACTTTTACGTTTTTTGATATTTTTTTTCACACAGAGTATCACAATGATTATGAGATCCGTCGCAACAACAACCGATAACGCAACACCACTTCCCGATTATCGTCTCGAACGCGACAGACTACAAAGTTTTCACGACTGGCGTTACTCACACATCGTCCAATCGGAGAAACTCGCCGCCGCAGGATTTTTCCATCTGGGTGATGAGGATTTCGTTGAATGTTTCGAATGCGGCATACAGCTGACTCGATGGGAAGAGGATGATGATCCTATGACGGAGCATCGCGCCTGGTCAAGATCCTGCGGATACGTTTGCGGGGTGAACTGCGGCAACGTACCGATCGGAGTCGATCCGGATACAATCCCGCCAAACCCTCGTGGTATGGATGTCTGTGGAATCGCGAAAGAATCGTCGCTCGAACGTGATAAAATAAATTTTAAAAAATGAAAAAAAAATGTAATGAATATAAGATTTTTTATTAAAAAATAATTGTAATTATAAAAATAATTGTATTGATTATATATGTTTCTTCATTGAGTCTGCAGAAAGAAAAAACGTTATTAAGTAATAATTTTAAGTAATTAATAAATATATAAAATTATTAATTTTTTTACTCACAGTATCTAAATATATACTTTTATTAAATAAAAAAGTTATAAAAAATTTTGTATTTATATCGTCTGTATCCAATAATAGCTGTTTGCTGTCGAAGTCTGAAATCATTTACTTCGTCATTTTCCTCATTATTGTCCGCATCACCTTCCTCTTGTTCCTTTTTTCATGATCTTTTTTGGTAATTCGTTGCAAACTCAGCAATGCACATATCATGTAAATCAATATCTCTTCTACTATAATTATCAAATATATCATCCATATAAATATCGGTGGAGTCTTCATTTCATTTTTTAAAAGCATTCTCAGATTTTAACATTAATACACGTTCTGATATCGGATTGGTATTCATGTATACTGCCTTTCTACTTTGCTTTGATAAAGGTAATGATATAACACGATAGGCTGCTTCTTGTGCATACATTAAGTTACTATTTAAAAAGCATTGGTAATATTTCGAAATTTTTCTCAACTGTCTTATTGTTTATTATCATAATCAATAGCAGCTTCCCTTAATAATTTTGATAAACCTCCTTCAATTTTACTAATGTAATTGGTTACATGACTCACCGTCGAATATTCGTCAAGTACAAACTGTAATTCCATATTCGATTCGAATAATTGTAAAATATCTGCATTATAACTATTAATATTTACTTCAAGGCTGGAACGTTTTTAAAAATACCCGTTTTTTTTAAAACTACTTCATCATAGCTCATAACTATTTTTTCTTATAAAATTCATTTATTAATTCATCAATAAGTTTATAGGATTTAAGCGCCATTTCATTTTTATTTAATGGTTCCAGAATCATCGTTCTTCTCATTACTGGATAAGGCATATAAAATCGACGCCGCTAATTTCTTTGCCCTTTGTAACAGCTATGATTATGTTTCCGTCAGCAAATTCAATCAAATTATTCATAAAATCTGGATTCAAAACATCTTGAGCACGTAAATTCTTATTCGTATTAATTTTTCAAAAAGAGGGGAACGAAATCTCCGTTCACGATATTAGAAAAGATGTTCGGACATGATCTTACATCGAAAAAGAAACTCTATACTGCTCTGAAACGTCGCGTCGAAAAGATAAGGAGGAACTCTATACCGCTCTGTTAATTAAAAACTCTCTCTCTTACATCGTGAACGGTCTCTCTCTCCCTTACATCGTGAATGGTCTCTCTCTCTCTCTCTCTCGCTCTCTCTCTCTCTCTCTCTCTCTCTCACACATCATGAACGGTCTCTCTCTGTCTCTCTTACATCGTTCAGGTCAATCATCTTAAACGAAAGTGCACGTGTTCTCGTGGGAAACAGTCTTTGAAAAAATCAAGGTCAACCCCTCTCCCCATAGGTAAGAAACACGTTCGGAAGCGATTCTACGACTCTTCGATTCTATGGCTACCTCTATAAAGAAGAGGAAAGAAATGATAATGAAAAAGACTGAGTGAAAACAGATGTGGTCAGATATCGCGACTCGATACTGGCCGTCAAAAGGATGTTGCTATTAGGAATATACAGTAAAGACGAGGAGAGAAATGATAAAGAGAGCGAAAACAGAGATGTGATCAGAGCCAAAGGATGTTTATTTATTAATTTCCTTGAAAAATCTCCCCTCGTCCTCGAACGGGGCTTACGCAATACTAGGAAACTGATCTTAATTGCAATACCAGGAAACTGGTCTTGAAAAATTCCCCCCTCCCCCCCCACAAAATATTGTCGGGCTATAAGGTGTCCCCCCCTCTCCACCACCCCGCAAAATATGGTCGAGCTATATGGTAAGTTGGCATGAAACAGAACCTATTTTCAGACGATATAAAGATGAGGAGAGAAATGATAAAGAAAGACTGTGCAGTAACAGAGATGTAATTGGGTCAAGGATGTTTATTTTAAAAATGATAAGCCGAATGAGAACAGAGATCCGATATCGCGACCCCCGCCGTCGACAGGATGTTTATATTATTATAAACATACCACGCTCACGCAATAGCAGGAAGCTGATCTTAAATGCAATACCTGGAAAACTAAAAATCCCCCCTCCCCCTCCCCCCTCGCCTACGAACGGTGGCTTACGCAATACCATCATGAAAATTCCCCTCACCCCACCCCCCGCAAATATATGCTCGCGCTATACGGCAAGTTAGTATGGAACAGAACCGGCTGGTTCAGCTGCGTCGGTAAGGTAGGAATCTACCCACAATGATAACTGTGAGTTAGAACCGGCATATATATCCTACTAACGTATAATTGTATAACGTATAATTGTATAACGTATAATTGTATAACGTATAATTGTATACCGAATAATTGTATAACGTATAATTGTATAACCTATAATTGTATAACGTATAATTGTAAAACGTATAATTGTATAACGTATAATTGTATAACGTATAATTGTATAACGTATAATTGGAAAACGTATAATTGTATAACGTATAATTGTATAACGTATAATTGTATAACGTATAATTGTATAACGTATAATTGTATAACGTATAATTGTATAACGTATAATTGTATAACGTATAATTGTATAACGTATAATTGTATAACGTATAATTGTATAACGTATAATTGTATAACGTATAATTGTATAACGTATAATTGTATAACGTATAATTGTATAACGTATAATTGTATAACGTATAATTGTATAACGTATAATTGTATAACGTATAATTGTATAACGTATAATTGTATAACGTATAATTGTATAACGTATAATTGTTTAACGTATAATTGTATAACGTATAATTGTATAACGTATAATTGTATAACGTATAATTGTATAACGTATAATTGTATAACGTATAATTGTATAACGTACAAGTGTATAACGTAGAATTGTATAACGTATAATTGTATAACCTATAATTGTATAACGTATAATTGTATAACGTATAATTGTATAACGTATAATTGTATAACCTATAATTGTATAACCTATAATTGTATAACGTATAATTGTATAACGTATAATTGTATAACCTGTAATTGTATAACGTATAATTGTAAAACGTATAATTGTATAACGTATAATTGTATAACGTATAATTGTATAACGTTTAATTGTATAACATATAATTGTATAACGTATAATTGTATAACGTATAATTGTATAATGTATAATTGTATAACGTATAATTGTATAACGTATAATTGTATAACGTATAATTGGAAAACGTATAATTGTATAACGTATAATTGTATAACGTATAATTGTATAACGTATAATTGTATAACGTATAATTGTATAACGTATAATTGTATAACGTATAATTGTATAACGTATAATTGTATAACGTATAATTGTATAACGTATAATTGTATAACGTATAATTGTATAACGTATAATTGTATAACGTATAATTGTATAACGTATAATTGTATAACGTATAATTGTATAACGTATAATTGTATAACGTATAATTGTATAACGTATAATTGTATAACGTATAATTGTATAACGTACAATTGTATAACGTAGAATTGTATAACGTATAATTGTATAACCTATAATTGTATAACGTATAATTGTATAACGTATAATTGTATAACGTATAATTGTATAACGTATAATTGTATAACGTATAATTGTATAACGTATAATTGTATAACGTATAATTGTAAAACGTATAATTGTATAACGTATAATTGTATAACGTATAATTGGAAAACGTATAATTGTATAACGTATAATTGTATAACGTATAATTGTATAAAGTATAATTGTATAACGTATAATTGTATAACGTATAATTGTATAACGTATAATTGTAAAACGTATAATTGTATAACGTATAATTGTATAACGTATAATTGGAAAACGTATAATTGTATAACGTATAATTGTATAACGTATAATTGTATAACGTATAATTGTATAACGTATAATTGTATAACGTATAATTGTAAAACGTATAATTGTATAACCTATAATTGTATAACCTATAATTGTATAACCTATAATTGTATAACGCATAATTGTATATCGTATAATTGTATAACGTATAATTGTATAACGTATAATTGTAAAACGTATAATTGTATAACCTATAATTGTATAACCTATAATTGTATAACCTATAATTGTATAACGCATAATTGTATATCGTATAATTGTATAACGTATAATTGTATAACGTATAATTGTATAACGTATAATTGTATAACGTATAATTGTAAAACGTATAATTGTATAACGTATAATTGTATAACGTAAAATTGGAAAACGTATAATTGTATAACGTATAATTGTATAACGTATAATTGTATAACGTATAATTGTATAACGTATAATTGTATAACCTATAATTGTATAACGTATAATTGTATAACGTATAATTGTATAACCTATAATTGTATAACCTATAATTGTATAACGTATAATTGTATAACGTATAATTGTATAACCTGTAATTGTATAACGTATAATTGTAAAACGTATAATTGTATAACGTATAATTGTATAACGTATAATTGTATAACGTTTAATTGTATAACATATTATTGTATAACGTATAATTGTATAACGTATAATTGTATAATGTATAATTGTATAACCTATAATTGTATAACGTATAATTGTATAACGTATAATTGGAAAACGTATAATTGTATAACGTATAATTGTATAACGTATAATTGTATAACGTATAATTGTATAACGTATAATTGTATAACGTATAATTGTATAACGTATAATTGTATAACGTATAATTGTATAACGTATAATTGTATAACGTATAATTGTATAACGTTTAATTGTATAACGTATAATTGTATAACGTATAATTGTACAACGTACAATTGTATAACGTAGAATTGTATAACGTACAATTGTATAACGTATAATTGTATAACGTATAATTGTATAACCTATAATTGTATAACGTATAATTGTAAAACGTATAATTGTATAACGTATAATTGTATAACGTATAATTGTATAACGTATAATTGTATAACCTGTAATTGTATAACGTATAATTGTAAAACGTATAATTGTATATCGTATAATTGTATAACGTATAATTGTATAACGTTTAATTGTATAACGTATAATTGTATAACGTATAATTGTATAACGTATAATTGTATAATGTATAATTGTATAACCTACAATTGTATAACGTATAATTGTATAACGTATAATTGGAAAACGTATAATTGTATAACGTATAATTGTATAACGTATAATTGTATAACGTATAATTGTATAACGTATAATTGTATAACGTATAATTGTATAACGTATAATTGTATAACGTATAATTGTATAACGTATAATTGTATAACGTATAATTGTATAACGTATAATTGTATAACGTATAATTGTATAACGTATAATTGTATAACGTATAATTGTATAACGTATAATTGTATAACGTATAATTGTATAACGTATAATTGTATAACGTATAATTGTATAACGTATAATTGTATAACGTATAATTGTATAACGTATAATTGTATAACGTATAATTGTATAACGTATAATTGTATAACGTATAATTGTAAAACGTATAATTGTATAACGTATAATTGTATAACGTAAAATTGGAAAACGTATAATTGTATAACGTATAATTGTATAACGTATAATTGTATAACGTATAATTGTATAACGTATAATTGTATAACCTATAATTGTATAACGTATAATTGTATAACGTATAATTGTATAACCTATAATTGTATAACCTATAATTGTATAACGTATAATTGTATAACGTATAATTGTATAACCTGTAATTGTATAACGTATAATTGTAAAACGTATAATTGTATAACGTATAATTGTATAACGTATAATTGTATAACGTTTAATTGTATAACATATTATTGTATAACGTATAATTGTATAACGTATAATTGTATAATGTATAATTGTATAACCTATAATTGTATAACGTATAATTGTATAACGTATAATTGGAAAACGTATAATTGTATAACGTATAATTGTATAACGTATAATTGTATAACGTATAATTGTATAACGTATAATTGTATAACGTATAATTGTATAACGTATAATTGTATAACGTATAATTGTATAACGTATAATTGTATAACGTATAATTGTATAACGTTTAATTGTATAACGTATAATTGTATAACGTATAATTGTACAACGTACAATTGTATAACGTAGAATTGTATAACGTACAATTGTATAACGTATAATTGTATAACGTATAATTGTATAACCTATAATTGTATAACGTATAATTGTAAAACGTATAATTGTATAACGTATAATTGTATAACGTATAATTGTATAACGTATAATTGTATAACCTGTAATTGTATAACGTATAATTGTAAAACGTATAATTGTATATCGTATAATTGTATAACGTATAATTGTATAACGTTTAATTGTATAACGTATAATTGTATAACGTATAATTGTATAACGTATAATTGTATAATGTATAATTGTATAACCTGCAATTGTATAACGTATAATTGTATAACGTATAATTGGAAAACGTATAATTGTATAACGTATAATTGTATAACGTATAATTGTATAACGTATAATTGTATAACGTATAATTGTATAACGTATAATTGTATAACGTATAATTGTATAACGTATAATTGTATAACGTATAATTGTATAACGTATAATTGTATAACGTATAATTGTATAACGTATAATTGTATAACGTATAATTGTATAACGTATAATTGTATAACGTATAATTGTATAACGTATAATTGTATAACGTATAATTGTATAACGTATAATTGTATAACGTATAATTGTATAACGTATAATTGTATAACGTATAATTGTATAACGTATAATTGTATAACGTATAATTGTATAACGTACAATTGTATAACGTAGAATTGTATAACGTACAATTGTATAACGTATAATTGTATAACGTATAATTGTATAACGTATAATTGTATAACGTATAATTGTAAAACGTATAATTGTATAACGTATAATTGTATAACGTATAATT
The DNA here is from genome assembly GCA_916610235.2 of Lasioglossum morio. Classification (NCBI taxonomy): domain Eukaryota; kingdom Metazoa; phylum Arthropoda; class Insecta; order Hymenoptera; family Halictidae; genus Lasioglossum; species Lasioglossum morio. The sequence goes on along the minus strand of OU744324.1, from coordinate 39,104,443 downwards.
GTATAACGTATAATTGTATAACGTATAATTGTATAACGTATAATTGTAAAACGTATAATTGTATAACGTATAATTGTATAACGTATAATTGGAAAACGTATAATTGTATAACGTATAATTGTATAACGTATAATTGTATAACGTATAATTGTATAACGTATAATTGTATAACGTATAATTGTAAAACGTATAATTGTATAACGTATAATAGTATAACGTATAATTGTATAACGTATAATTGTATAACTTATAATTGTATAACGTATAATTGTAAAACGTATAATTGTATAACGTATAATTGTATAACGTATAATTGTATAACGTATAATTGTATAACGTATAATTGTATAACCTATAATTGTATAACCTATAATTGTATAACGTATAATTGTATAACGTATAATTGTATAACCTGTAATTGTATAACGTATAATTGTATAACGTATAATTGTATAACGTATAATTGTATAACGTATAATTGTATAACGTATAATTGTATAACGTAAAATTGGAAAACGTATAATTGTATAACGTATAATTGGAAAACGTATAATTGTATAACGTATAATTGTATAACGTATAATTGTATAACCTATAATTGTATAACGTATAATTGTATAACGTATAATTGTAAAACGTATAATTGTATAACGTATAATTGTATAACGTATAATTGTATAACGTATAATTGTATAACGTATAATTGTATAACGTATAATTGTAAAACGTATAATTGTATAACGTATAATTGTATAACGTATAATTGTATAACGTATAATTGTATAACGTATAATTGTATAACGTTTAATTGTATAACGTATAATTGTATAACCTATAATTGTATAACGTATAATTGTATAACGTATAATTGTATAACGTATAATTGTATAACCTATAATTGTATAACCTATAATTGTATAACGTATAATTGTATAACGTATAATTGTATAACCTGTAATTGTATAACGTATAATTGTAAAACGTATAATTGTATAACGTATAATTGTATAACGTATAATTGTATAACGTTTAATTGTATAACATATAATTGTATAACGTATAATTGTATAACGTATAATTGTATAATGTATAATTGTATAACCTATAATTGTATAACGTATAATTGTATAACGTATAATTGGAAAACGTATAATTGTATAACGTATAATTGTATAACGTATAATTGTATAACGTATAATTGTATAACGTATAATTGTATAACGTATAATTGTATAACGTATAATTGTATAACGTATAATTGTATAACGTATAATTGTATAACGTATAATTGTATAACGTTTAATTGTATAACGTATAATTGTATAACGTATAATTGTATAACCTATAATTGTATAACGTATAATTGTAAAACGTATAATTGTATAATGTATAATTGTATAACGTATAATTGTATAACGTATAATTGTATAACCTGTAATTGTATAACGTATAATTGTAAAACGTATAATTGTATAACGTATAATTGTATAACGTATAATTGTATAACGTTTAATTGTATAACGTATAATTGTATAACGTATAATTGTATAACGTATAATTGTATAATGTATAATTGTATAACCTATAATTGTATAACGTATAATTGTATAACGTATAATTGGAAAACGTATAATTGTATAACGTATAATTGTATAACGTATAATTGTATAACGTATAATTGTATAACGTATAATTGTATAACGTATAATTGTATAACGTATAATTGTATAACGTATAATTGTATAACGTATAATTGTATTACGTATAATTGTATAACGTATAATTGTATAACGTATAATTGTATAACGTATAATTGTATAACGTATAATTGTATAACGTATAATTGTATAACGTATAATTGTATAACGTATAATTGTATAACGTATAATTGTATAACGTATAATTGTATAACGTATAATTGTATAACGTATAATTGTATAACCTATAATTGTATAACCTATAATTGTATAACGTATAATTGTATAACGTATAATTGTATAACCTGTAATTGTATAACGTATAATTGTATAACGTATAATTGTATAACGTATAATTGTATAACGTATAATTGTATAACGTAAAATTGGAAAACGTATAATTGTATAACGTATAATTGGAAAACGTATAATTGTATAACGTATAATTGTATAACGTATAATTGTATAACCTATAATTGTATAACGTATAATTGTATAACGTATAATTGTAAAACGTATAATTGTATAACGTATAATTGTATAACGTATAATTGTATAACGTATAATTGTATAACGTATAATTGTATAACGTATAATTGTAAAACGTATAATTGTATAACGTATAATTGTATAACGTATAATTGTATAACGTATAATTGTATAACGTATAATTGTATAACGTTTAATTGTATAACGTATAATTGTATAACCTATAATTGTATAACGTATAATTGTATAACGTATAATTGTATAACGTATAATTGTATAACCTATAATTGTATAACCTATAATTGTATAACGTATAATTGTATAACGTATAATTGTATAACCTGTAATTGTATAACGTATAATTGTAAAACGTATAATTGTATAACGTATAATTGTATAACGTATAATTGTATAACGTTTAATTGTATAACATATAATTGTATAACGTATAATTGTATAACGTATAATTGTATAATGTATAATTGTATAACCTATAATTGTATAACGTATAATTGTATAACGTATAATTGGAAAACGTATAATTGTATAACGTATAATTGTATAACGTATAATTGTATAACGTATAATTGTATAACGTATAATTGTATAACGTATAATTGTATAACGTATAATTGTATAACCTATAATTGTATAACCTATAATTGTATAACGTATAATTGTATAACGTATAATTGTATAATGTATAATTGTATAACCTATAATTGTATAACGTATAATTGTATAACGTATAATTGGAAAACGTATAATTGTATAACGTATAATTGTATAACGTATAATTGTATAACGTATAATTGTATAACGTATAATTGTATAACGTATAATTGTATAACGTATAATTGTATAACGTATAATTGTATAACGTATAATTGTATAACGTATAATTGTATAACGTTTAATTGTATAACGTATAATTGTATAACGTATAATTGTATAACCTATAATTGTATAACGTATAATTGTAAAACGTATAATTGTATAACGTATAATTGTATAACGTATAATTGTATAACGTATAATTGTATAACCTGTAATTGTATAACGTATAATTGTAAAACGTATAATTGTATAACGTATAATTGTATAACGTATAATTGTATAACGTTTAATTGTATAACGTATAATTGTATAACGTATAATTGTATAACGTATAATTGTATAATGTATAATTGTATAACCTATAATTGTATAACGTATAATTGTATAACGTATAATTGGAAAACGTATAATTGTATAACGTATAATTGTATAACGTATAATTGTATAACGTATAATTGTATAACGTATAATTGTATAACGTATAATTGTATAACGTATAATTGTATAACGTATAATTGTATAACGTATAATTGTATTACGTATAATTGTATAACGTATAATTGTATAACGTATAATTGTATAACGTATAATTGTATAACGTATAATTGTATAACGTATAATTGTATAACGTATAATTGTATAACGTATAATTGTATAACGTATAATTGTATAACGTATAATTGTATAACGTATAATTGTATAACGTTTAATTGTATAACGTATAATTGTATAACGTATAATTGTATAACGTATAATTGTATAACGTATAATTGTATAACGTATAATTGTATAACGTACAATTGTATAACGTAGAATTGTATAACGTACAATTGTATAACGTATAATTGTATAACGTATAATTGTATAACGTATAATTGTATAACGTATAATTGTATAACGTATAATTGTATAACGTATAATTGTATAACGTATAATTGTATAACGTATAATTGTATAACGTATAATTGTATAACGTACAATTGTATAACGTATAATTGTATAACGTATAATTGTATAACGTATAATTGTATAACCTATAATTGTATAACCTATAATTGTATAACGTATAATTGTATAACGTATAATTGTATAACCTGTAATTGTATAACGTATAATTGTAAAACGTATAATTGTATAACGTATAATTGTATAACGTATAATTGTATAACGTATAATTGTATAACGTACAATTGTATAACGTAGAATTGTATAACGTACAATTGTATAACGTATAATTGTATAACGTATAATTGTATAACGTATAATTGTATAACGTATAATTGTATAACGTATAATTGTATAACGTATAATTGTATAACGTATAATTGTATAACGTATAATTGTATAACGTACAATTGTATAACGTAGAATTGTATAACGTACAATTGTATAACGTATAATTGTATAACGTATAATTGTATAACGTATAATTGTATAACGTATAATTGTATAACGTATAATTGTATAACGTATAATTGTATAACGTATAATTGTATAACGTATAATTGTATAACGTATAATTGTATAACGTATAATTGTATAACGTATAATTGTATAACGTAAAATTGGAAAACGTATAATTGTATAACGTATAATTGGAAAACGTATAATTGTATAACGTATAATTGTATAACGTATAATTGTATAACCTATAATTGTATAACGTATAATTGTATAACGTATAATTGTAAAACGTATAATTGTATAACGTATAATTGTATAACGTATAATTGTATAACGTATAATTGTATAACGTATAATTGTATAACGTATAATTGTAAAACGTATAATTGTATAACGTATAATTGTATAACGTATAATTGTATAACGTATAATTGTATAACGTATAATTGTATAACGTTTAATTGTATAACGTATAATTGTATAACCTATAATTGTATAACGTATAATTGTATAACGTATAATTGTATAACGTATAATTGTATAACGTATAATTGTATAACCTATAATTGTATAACGTATAATTGTATAACGTATAATTGTATAACCTGTAATTGTATAACGTATAATTGTAAAACGTATAATTGTATAACGTATAATTGTATAACGTATAATTGTATAACGTTTAATTGTATAACATATAATTGTATAACGTATAATTGTATAACGTATAATTGTATAATGTATAATTGTATAACCTATAATTGTATAACGTATAATTGTATAACGTATAATTGGAAAACGTATAATTGTATAACGTATAATTGTATAACGTATAATTGTATAACGTATAATTGTATAACGTATAATTGTATAACGTATAATTGTATAACGTATAATTGTATAACGTATAATTGTATAACGTATAATTGTATAACGTATAATTGTATAACGTTTAATTGTATAACGTATAATTGTATAACGTATAATTGTATAACCTATAATTGTATAACGTATAATTGTAAAACGTATAATTGTATAACGTATAATTGTATAACGTATAATTGTATAACGTATAATTGTATAACCTGTAATTGTATAACGTATAATTGTAAAACGTATAATTGTATAACGTATAATTGTATAACGTATAATTGTATAACGTTTAATTGTATAACGTATAATTGTATAACGTATAATTGTATAACGTATAATTGTATAATGTATAATTGTATAACCTATAATTGTATAACGTATAATTGTATAACGTATAATTGGAAAACGTATAATTGTATAACGTATAATTGTATAACGTATAATTGTATAACGTATAATTGTATAACGTATAATTGTATAACGTATAATTGTATAACGTATAATTGTATAACGTATAATTGTATAACGTATAATTGTATTACGTATAATTGTATAACGTATAATTGTATAACGTATAATTGTATAACGTATAATTGTATAACGTATAATTGTATAACGTATAATTGTATAACGTATAATTGTATAACGTATAATTGTATAACGTATAATTGTATAACGTATAATTGTATAACGTATAATTGTATAACGTATAATTGTATAACGTATAATTGTATAACGTATAATTGTATAACGTATAATTGTATAACGTATAATTGTATAACGTATAATTGTATAACGTATAATTGTATAACGTACAATTGTATAACGTAGAATTGTATAACGTACAATTGTATAACGTATAATTGTATAACGTATAATTGTATAACGTATAATTGTATAACGTATAATTGTATAACGTATAATTGTATAACGTATAATTGTATAACGTATAATTGTATAACGTATAATTGTATAACGTATAATTGTATAACGTACAATTGTATAACGTATAATTGTATAACGTATAATTGTATAACGTATAATTGTATAACCTATAATTGTATAACCTATAATTGTATAACGTATAATTGTATAACGTATAATTGTATAACCTGTAATTGTATAACGTATAATTGTAAAACGTATAATTGTATAACGTATAATTGTATAACGTATAATTGTATAACGTATAATTGTATAACGTACAATTGTATAACGTAGAATTGTATAACGTACAATTGTATAACGTATAATTGTATAACGTATAATTGTATAACGTATAATTGTATAACGTATAATTGTATAACGTATAATTGTATAACGTATAATTGTATAACGTATAATTGTATAACGTATAATTGTATAACGTACAATTGTATAACGTAGAATTGTATAACGTACAATTGTATAACGTATAATTGTATAACGTATAATTGTATAACGTATAATTGTATAACGTATAATTGTAAAACGTATAATTGTATAACGTATAATTGTATAACGTATAATTGTATAACGTATAATTGTATAACGTATAATTGTATAACGTATAATTGTAAAACGTATAATTGTATAACGTATAATTGTATAACGTATAATTGGAAAACGTATAATTGTATAACGTATAATTGTATAACGTATAATTGTATAACGTATAATTGTATAACGTATAATTGTATAACGTATAATTGTATAACGTATAATTGTATAACGTATAATTGTATAACGTATAATTGTATAACCTATAATTGTATAACGTATAATTGTATAACGTATAATTGTAAAACGTATAATTGTATAACGTATAATTGTATAACGTATAATTGTATAACGTATAATTGTATAACGTATAATTGTATAACGTTTAATTGTATAACGTATAATTGTATAACGTATAATTGTATAACGTATAATTGTATAACGTATAATTGTATAACCTATAATTGTATAACCTATAATTGTATAACGTATAATTGTATAACGTATAATTGTATAACCTGTAATTGTATAACGTATAATTGTAAAACGTATAATTGTATAACCTATAATTGTATAACCTATAATTGTATAACGTATAATTGTATAACGTATAATTGTATAACCTGTAATTGTATAACGTATAATTGTATAACGTATAATTGTATAACGTATAATTGTATAACGTATAATTGTATAACGTATAATTGTATAACGTATAATTGTATAACGTAAAATTGGAAAACGTATAATTGTATAACGTATAATTGGAAAACGTATAATTGTATAACGTATAATTGTATAACGTATAATTGTATAACCTATAATTGTATAACGTATAATTGTATAACGTATAATTGTATAACGTATAATTGTATAACGTATAATTGTATAACGTATAATTGTATAACGTATAATTGTATAACGTATAATTGTATAACGTATAATTGTAAAACGTATAATTGTATAACGTATAATTGTATAACGTATAATTGTATAACGTATAATTGTATAACGTATAATTGTATAACGTTTAATTGTATAACGTATAATTGTATAACGTATAATTGTACAACGTATAATTGTATAACGTATAATTGTATAACCTATAATTGTATAACCTATAATTGTATAACGTATAATTGTATAACGTATAATTGTATAACCTGTAATTGTATAACGTATAATTGTAAAACGTATAATTGTATAACGTATAATTGTATAACGTATAATTGTATAACGTATAATTGGAAAACGTATAATTGTATAACGTATAATTGTATAACGTATAATTGTATAACGTATAATTGTATAACGTATAATTGTATAACGTATAATTGTATAACCTATAATTGTATAACCTATAATTGTATAACGTATAATTGTATAACGTATAATTGTATAACCTGTAATTGTATAACGTATAATTGTAAAACGTATAATTGTATAACGTATAATTGTATAACGTATAATTGTATAACGTTTAATTGTATAACATATAATTGTATAACGTATAATTGTATAACGTATAATTGTATAATGTATAATTGTATAACCTATAATTGTATAACGTATAATTGTATAACGTATAATTGGAAAACGTATAATTGTATAACGTATAATTGTATAACGTATAATTGTATAACGTATAATTGTATAACGTATAATTGTATAACGTATAATTGTATAACGTATAATTGTATAACGTATAATTGTATAACGTATAATTGTATAACGTATAATTGTATAACGTTTAATTGTATAACGTATAATTGTATAACGTATAATTGTATAACCTATAATTGTATAACGTATAATTGTAAAACGTATAATTGTATAACGTATAATTGTATAACGTATAATTGTATAACGTATAATTGTATAACCTGTAATTGTATAACGTATAATTGTAAAACGTATAATTGTATAACGTATAATTGTATAACGTATAATTGTATAACGTTTAATTGTATAACGTATAATTGTATAACGTATAATTGTATAACGTATATTTGTATAATGTATAATTGTATAACGTATAATTGTATAACGTATAATTGTATAACGTAAAATTGGAAAACGTATAATTGTATAACGTATAATTGGAAAACGTATAATTGTATAACGTATAATTGTATAACGTATAATTGTATAACCTATAATTGTATAACGTATAATTGTATAACGTATAATTGTAAAACGTATAATTGTATAACGTATAATTGTATAACGTATAATTGTATAACGTATAATTGTATAACGTATAATTGTAAAACGTATAATTGTATAACGTATAATTGTATAACGTATAATTGTATAACGTATAATTGTATAACGTATAATTGTATAACGTTTAATTGTATAACGTATAATTGTATAACGTATAATTGTATAACGTATAATTGTATAACGTATAATTGTATAACCTATAATTGTATAACCTATAATTGTATAACGTATAATTGTATAACGTATAATTGTATAACCTGTAATTGTATAACGTATAATTGTAAAACGTATAATTGTATAACCTATAATTGTATAACCTATAATTGTATAACGTATAATTGTATAACGTATAATTGTATAACCTGTAATTGTATAACGTATAATTGTATAACGTATAATTGTATAACGTATAATTGTATAACGTATAATTGTATAACGTATAATTGTATAACGTATAATTGTATAACGTAAAATTGGAAAACGTATAATTGTATAACGTATAATTGGAAAACGTATAATTGTATAACGTATAATTGTATAACGTATAATTGTATAACCTATAATTGTATAACGTATAATTGTATAACGTATAATTGTAAAACGTATAATTGTATAACGTATAATTGTATAACGTATAATTGTATAACGTATAATTGTATAACGTATAATTGTATAACGTATAATTGTAAAACGTATAATTGTATAACGTATAATTGTATAACGTATAATTGTATAACGTATAATTGTATAACGTATAATTGTATAACGTTTAATTGTATAACGTATAATTGTATAACGTATAATTGTACAACGTATAATTGTATAACGTATAATTGTATAACCTATAATTGTATAACCTATAATTGTATAACGTATAATTGTATAACGTATAATTGTATAACCTGTAATTGTATAACGTATAATTGTAAAACGTATAATTGTATAACGTATAATTGTATAACGTATAATTGTATAACGTTTAATTGTATAACATATAATTGTATAACGTATAATTGTATAACGTATAATTGTATAATGTATAATTGTATAACCTATAATTGTATAACGTATAATTGTATAACGTATAATTGGAAAACGTATAATTGTATAACGTATAATTGTATAACGTATAATTGTATAACGTATAATTGTATAACGTATAATTGTATAACGTATAATTGTATAACGTATAATTGTATAACGTATAATTGTATAACGTATAATTGTATAACGTATAATTGTATAACGTTTAATTGTATAACGTATAATTGTATAACGTATAATTGTATAACGTACAATTGTATAACGTAGAATTGTATAACGTACAATTGTATAACGTATAATTGTATAACGTATAATTGTATAACCTATAATTGTATAACGTATAATTGTAAAACGTATAATTGTATAACGTATAATTGTATAACGTATAATTGTATAACGTATAATTGTATAACGTATAATTGTAAAACGTATAATTGTATAACGTATAATAGTATAACGTATAATTGTATAACGTATAATTGTATAACGTTTAATTGTATAACGTATAATTGTATAACGTATAATTGTATAACGTATAATTGTATAATGTATAATTGTATAACCTATAATTGTATAACGTATAATTGTATAACGTATAATTGGAAAACGTATAATTGTATAACGTATAATTGTATAACGTATAATTGTATAACGTATAATTGTATAACGTATAATTGTATAACGTATAATTGTATAACGTATAATTGTATAACGTATAATTGTATAACGTATAATTGTATTACGTATAATTGTATAACGTATAATTGTATAACGTATAATTGTATAACGTATAATTGTATAACGTATAATTGTATAACGTATAATTGTATAACGTATAATTGTATAACGTATAATTGTATAACGTATAATTGTATAACGTATAATTGTATAACGTATAATTGTATAACGTATAATTGTATAACGTATAATTCTATAACGTATAATTGTATAACGTATAATTGTATAACGTACAATTGTATAACGTAGAATTGTATAACGTACAATTGTATAACGTATAATTGTATAACGTATAATTGTATAACGTATAATTGTATAACGTATAATTGTATAACGTATAATTGTATAACGTATAATTGTATAACGTATAATTGTATAACGTATAATTGTATAACGTATAATTGTATAACGTATAATTGTATAACGTACAATTGTATAACGTATAATTGTATAACGTATAATTGTATAACGTATAATTGTATCACCTATAATTGTATAACCTATAATTGTATAACGTATAATTGTATAACGTATAATTGTATAACCTGTAATTGTATAACGTATAATTGTAAAACGTATAATTGTATAACGTATAATTGTATAACGTATAATTGTATAACGTTTAATTGTATAACATATAATTGTATAACGTATAATTGTATAACGTATAATTGTATAATGTATAATTGTATAACCTATAATTGTATAACGTATAATTGTATAACGTATAATTGGAAAACGTATAATTGTATAACGTATAATTGTATAACGTATAATTGTATAACGTATAATTGTATAACGTATAATTGTATAACGTATAATTGTATAACGTATAATTGTATAACGTATAATTGTATAACGTATAATTGTATAACGTATAATTGTATAACGTATAATTGTATAACGTATAATTGTATAACGTATAATTGTATAACGTATAATTGTATAACGTATAATTGTATAATGTATAATTGTATAACGTATAATTGTATAACGTATAATTGTATAACGTACAATTGTATAACGTAGAATTGTATAACGTATAATTGTATAACCTATAATTGTATAACGTATAATTGTAAAACGTATAATTGTATAACGTATAATTGTATAACGTATAATTGTATAACGTATAATTGTATAACGTATAATTGGAAAACGTATAATTGTATAACGTATAATTGTATAACGTATAATTGTATAACGTATAATTGTATAACGTATAATTGTATAACGTATAATTGTATAACGTATAATTGTATAACGTATAATTGTAAAACGTATAATTGTATAACGTATAATTGTATAACGTATAATTGTATAACGTATAATTGTATAACGTATAATTGTATAACCTATAATTGTATAACCTATAATTGTATAACGTATAATTGTATAACGTATAATTGTATAACCTGTAATTGTATAACGTATAATTGTAAAACGTATAATTGTATAACGTATAATTGTATAACGTATAATTGTATAACGTATAATTGTATAACGTATAATTGTATAACCTATAATTGTATAACCTATAATTGTATAACGTATAATTGTATAACGTATAATTGTATAACCTGTAATTGTATAACGTATAATTGTAAAACGTATAATTGTATAACGTATAATTGTATAACGTACAATTGTATAACGTAGAATTGTATAACGTATAATTGTATAACCTATAATTGTATAACGTATAATTGTAAAACGTATAATTGTATAACGTATACTTGTATAACGTATAATTGTATAACGTATAATTGTATAACGTATAATTGTATAACGTATAATTGTATAACGTATAATTGTATAACGTATAATTGTATAACGTATAATTGTATAACGTATAATTGTATAACGTACAATTGTATAACGTAGAATTGTATAACGTATAATTGTATAACCTATAATTGTATAACGTATAATTGTAAAACGTATAATTGTATAACGTATAATTGTATAACGTATAATAGTATAACGTATCATTGTATAACGTATAATTGTATAACGTATAATTGTATAACGTATAATTGTAAAACGTATAATTGTATAACGTATAATTGTATAACGTATAATTGTATTACGTATTATTGTATAACGTATAATTTTATAACGTATAATTGTAAAACGTATAATTGTATAACGTACAATTGTATAACGTATAATTGTATAACGTATAATTGTATAACGTATAATTGTATAACGTATAATTGTATCACGTATAATTGTATAACGTATAATTGTATAACGTATAATTGTATAACCTATAATTGTATAACGTATAATTGTATAACCTATAATTGTATAACCTATAATTGTATAACGTATAATTGTATAACGTATAATTGTATAACGTATAATTGTATAACGTATAATTGTATAATGTCTAATTGTATAACGTATAATTGTAAAACGTATAATTTTATAACCTATAATTGTATAACCTATAATTGTATAACCTATAATTGTATAACGCATAATTGCATATCGTATAATTGTATAACGTATAATCGTATAACGTATAATTGTATAACGTATAATTGTATAACGTATAATTGTAAAACGTATATTTGTATAACGTATAATTGTATAACGTATAATTGGAAAACGTATAATTGTATAACGTATAATTGTATGACGTATAATTGTATAACGTATAATTGTATAACGTATAATTGTATAACGTATAATTGTATAACGTATAATTGTATAACCTATAATTGTATAACGTATAATTGTATAACGTATAATTGTATAACCTATAATTGTATAACCTATAATTGTATAACGTATAATTGTATAACGTATAATTGTATAACGTATAATTGTATAACGTATAATTGTATAACGTATAATTGTATAACCTATAATTGTATAACGTATAATTGTATAACGTATAATTGTATAACCTATAATTGTATAACCTATAATTGTATAACGTATAATTGTATAACGTATAATTGTATAACCTGTAATTGTATAACGTATAATTGTAAAACGTATAATTGTATAACGTATAATTGTATAACGTATAATTGTACAACGTATAATTGTATAACGTATAATTGTATAACGTATAATTGTAAAACGTATAATTGTATAACGTATAATTGTATAACGTATAATTGTATAACGTATAATTGTATAACGTATAATTGTATAACCTATAATTGTATAACCTATAATTGTATAACGTATAATTGTATAACGTATAATTGTATAACGTATAATTGTATAACCTATAATTGTATAACCTATAATTGTATAACGTATAATTGTATAACGTATAATTGTATAACGTATAATTGTATAATGTCTAATTGTATAACGTATAATTGTAAAACGTATAATTTTATAACCTATAATTGTATAACCTATAATTGTATAACCTATAATTGTATAACGCATAATTGTATATCGTATAATTGTATAACGTATAATTGTATAACGTATAATTGTATAACGTATAATTGTATAACGTATAATTGTAAAACGTATATTTGTATAACGTATAATTGTATAACGTATAATTGGAAAACGTATAATTGTATAACGTATAATTGTATAACGTATAATTGTATAACGTATAATTGTATAACGTATAATTGTATAACGTATAATTGTATAACGTATAATTGTATAACCTATAATTGTATAACGTATAATTGTATAACGTATAATTGTATAACCTATAATTGTATAACCTATAATTGTATAACGTATAATTGTATAACGTATAATTGTATAACGTATAATTGTATAACGTATAATTGTATAACGTATAATTGTATAACCTATAATTGTATAACGTATAATTGTATAACGTATAATTGTATAACCTATAATTGTATAACCTATAATTGTATAACGTATAATTGTATAACGTATAATTGTATAACCTGTAATTGTATAACGTATAATTGTATAACGTATAATTGTATAACGTATAATTGTATAACGTATAATTGTATAACGTATAATTGTATAACGTATAATTGTATAACGTATAATTGTATAACCTATAATTGTATAACGTATAATTGTATAACGTATAATTGTATAACCTATAATTGTATAACCTATAATTGTATAACGTATAATTGTATATCGTATAATTGTATAACGTATAATTGTATAACGTATAATTGTATAACGTATAATTGTATAACGTATAATTGTAAAACGTATATTTGTATAACGTATAATTGTATAACCTATAATTGTATAACGTATAATTGTAAAACGTATAATTGTATAACGTATAATTGTATAACGTATAATTGTATAACGTATAATTGTATAACGTATAATTGTATAACGTATAATTGTATAACCTATAATTGTATAACGTATAATTGTATAACCTATAATTGTATAACCTATAATTGTATAACGTATAATTGTATAACGTATAATTGTATAACGTATAATTGTATAACGTATAATTGTATAATGTCTAATTGTATAACGTATAATTGTAAAACGTATAATTTTATAACCTATAATTGTATAACCTATAATTGTATAACCTATAATTGTATAACGCATAATTGTATATCGTATAATTGTATAACGTATAATTGTATAACGTATAATTGTATAACGTATAATTGTATAACGTATAATTGTAAAACGTATATTTGTATAACGTATAATTGTATAACGTATAATTGGAAAACGTATAATTGTATAACGTATAATTGTATGACGTATAATTGTATAACGTATAATTGTATAACGTATAATTGTATAACGTATAATTGTATAACGTATAATTGTATAACCTATAATTGTATAACGTATAATTGTATAACGTATAATTGTATAACCTATAATTGTATAACCTATAATTGTATAACGTATAATTGTATAACGTATAATTGTATAACGTATAATTGTATAACGTATAATTGTATAACGTATAATTGTATAACCTATAATTGTATAACGTATAATTGTATAACGTATAATTGTATAACCTATAATTGTATAACCTATAATTGTATAACGTATAATTGTATAACGTATAATTGTATAACCTGTAATTGTATAACGTATAATTGTAAAACGTATAATTGTATAACGTATAATTGTATAACGTATAATTGTATAACGTATAATTGTATAACGTATAATTGTATAACGTATAATTGTAAAACGTATAATTGTATAACGTATAATTGTATAACGTATAATTGTATAACGTATAATTGTATAACGTATAATTGTATAACCTATAATTGTATAACCTATAATTGTATAACGTATAATTGTATAACGTATAATTGTATAACTTATAATTGTATAACCTATAATTGTATAACCTATAATTGTATAACGTATAATTGTATAACGTATAATTGTATAACGTATAATTGTATAATGTCTAATTGTATAACGTATAATTGTAAAACGTATAATTTTATAACCTATAATTGTATAACCTATAATTGTATAACCTATAATTGTATAACGCATAATTGTATATCGTATAATTGTATAACGTATAATTGTATAACGTATAATTGTATAACGTATAATTGTATAACGTATAATTGTAAAACGTATATTTGTATAACGTATAATTGTATAACGTATAATTGGAAAACGTATAATTGTATAACGTATAATTGTATAACGTATAATTGTATAACGTATAATTGTATAACGTATAATTGTATAACGTATAATTGTATAACCTATAATTGTATAACGTATAATTGTATAACGTATAATTGTATAACCTATAATTGTATAACCTATAATTGTATAACGTATAATTGTATAACGTATAATTGTATAACGTATAATTGTATAACGTATAATTGTATAACGTATAATTGTATAACCTATAATTGTATAACGTATAATTGTATAACGTATAATTGTATAACCTATAATTGTATAACCTATAATTGTATAACGTATAATTGTATAACGTATAATTGTATAACCTGTAATTGTATAACGTATAATTGTAAAACGTATAATTGTATAACGTATAATTGTATAACGTATAATTGTATAACGTATAATTGTATAACGTATAATTGTATAACGTATAATTGTAAAACGTATAATTGTATAACGTATAATTGTATAACGTATAATTGTATAACGTATAATTGTATAACGTATAATTGTATAACCTATAATTGTATAACCTATAATTGTATAACGTATAATTGTATAACGTATAATTGTATAACCTGTAATTGTATAACGTATAATTGTAAAACGTATAATTGTATAACGTATAATTGTATAACGTATAATTGTATAACGTATAATTGTATAACGTATAATTGTATAACGTATAATTGTATAACGTATAATTGTATAACGTATAATTGTATAACGTATAATTGTATAACGTATAATTGTATAACGTATAATTGTATAACGTATAATTGTATAACGTATAATTGTATAACGTATAATTGTATAACGTATAATTGTATAACCTATAATTGTATAACCTATAATTGTATAACGTATAATTGTATAACGTATAATTGTATAACGTATAATTGTATAACGTATAATTGTATAACGTATAATTGTATAACGTATAATTGTATAACGTATAATTGTATAACGTATAATTGTATAACGTATAATTGTATAACGTATAATTGTATAACCTATAATTGTATAACGTATAATTGTATAACGTATAATTGTATAACGTATAATTGTATAACGTATAATTGTATAACCTATAATTGTATAACCTATAATTGTATAACGTATAATTGTATAACGTATAATTGTATAACGTATAATTGTATAACGTATAATTGTATAACGTATAATTGTATAACCTATAATTGTATAACGTATAATTGTATAACGTATAATTGTATAACCTATAATTGTATAACCTATAATTGTATAACGTATAATTGTATAACGTATAATTGTATAACCTGTAATTGTATAACGTATAATTGTAAAACGTATAATTGTATAACGTATAATTGTATAACGTATAATTGTATAACGTATAATTGTATAACGTATAATTGTATAACGTATAATTGTAAAACGTATAATTGTATAACGTATAATTGTATAACGTATAATTGTATAACGTATAATTGTATAACGTATAATTGTATAACGTATAATTGTATAACGTATAATTGTATAACGTATAATTGTATAACGTATAATTGTATAACGTATAATTGTATAACGTATAATTGTATAACGTATAATTGTATAACGTATAATTGTATAACGTATAATTGTATAACGTATAATTGTATAACGTATAATTGTATAACGTATAATTGTATAACGTATAATTGTATAACGTACAATTGTATAACGTTGAATTGTATAACGTATAATTGTATAACCTATAATTGTATAACGTATAATTGTATAACGTATAATTGTATAACGTATAATTGTATAACCTATAATTGTATAACCTATAATTGTATAACGTATAATTGTATAACGTATAATTGTATAACCTGTAATTGTATAACGTATAATTGTAAAACGTATAATTGTATAACGTATAATTGTATAACGTATAATTGTATAACGTTTAATTGTATAACATATAATTGTATAACGTATAATTGTATAACGTATAATTGTATAATGTATAATTGTATAACCTATAATTGTATAACGTATAATTGTATAACGTATAATTGGAAAACGTATAATTGTATAACGTATAATTGTATAACGTATAATTGTATAACGTATAATTGTATAACGTATAATTGTATAACGTATAATTGTATAACGTATAATTGTATAACGTATAATTGTATAACGTATAATTGTATAACGTATAATTGTATAACGTATAATTGTATAACGTATAATTGTATAACGTATAATTGTATAACGTATAATTGTATAACGTATAATTGTATAACGTATAATTGTATAACGTATAATTGTATAACGTATAATTGTATGACGTATAATTGTATAACGTATAATTGTATAACGTATAATTGTATAACGTATAATTGTATAACGTATAATTGTATAACCTATAATTGTATAACGTATAATTGTATAACGTATAATTGTATAACCTATAATTGTATAACCTATAATTGTATAACGTATAATTGTATAACGTATAATTGTATAACGTATAATTGTATAACGTATAATTGTATAACGTATAATTGTATAACCTATAATTGTATAACGTATAATTGTATAACGTATAATTGTATAACCTATAATTGTATAACCTATAATTGTATAACGTATAATTGTATAACGTATAATTGTATAACCTGTAATTGTATAACGTATAATTGTAAAACGTATAATTGTATAACGTATAATTGTATAACGTATAATTGTATAACGTATAATTGTATAACGTATAATTGTATAACGTATAATTGTAAAACGTATAATTGTATAACGTATAATTGTATAACGTATAATTGTATAACGTATAATTGTATAACGTATAATTGTATAACCTATAATTGTATAACCTATAATTGTATAACGTATAATTGTATAACGTATAATTGTATAACGTATAATTGTATAACCTATAATTGTATAACCTATAATTGTATAACGTATAATTGTATAACGTATAATTGTATAACGTATAATTGTATAATGTCTAATTGTATAACGTATAATTGTAAAACGTATAATTTTATAACCTATAATTGTATAACCTATAATTGTATAACCTATAATTGTATAACGCATAATTGTATATCGTATAATTGTATAACGTATAATTGTATAACGTATAATTGTATAACGTATAATTGTAAAACGTATATTTGTATAACGTATAATTGTATAACGTATAATTGGAAAACGTATAATTGTATAACGTATAATTGTATAACGTATAATTGTATAACGTATAATTGTATAACGTATAATTGTATAACGTATAACTGTATAACCTATAATTGTATAACGTATAATTGTATAACGTATAATTGTATAACCTATAATTGTATAACCTATAATTGTATAACGTATAATTGTATAACGTATAATTGTATAACGTATAATTGTATAACGTATAATTGTATAACGTATAATTGTATAACCTATAATTGTATAACGTATAATTGTATAACGTATAATTGTATAACCTATAATTGTATAACCTATAATTGTATAACGTATAATTGTATAACGTATAATTGTATAACCTGTAATTGTATAACGTATAATTGTAAAACGTATAATTGTATAACGTATAATTGTATAACGTATAATTGTATAACGTATAATTGTATAACGTATAATTGTATAACGTATAATTGTAAAACGTATAATTGTATAACGTATAATTGTATAACCTATAATTGTATAACGTATAATTGTATAACGTATAATTGTATAACGTATAATTGTATAACGTATAATTGTATAACCTATAATTGTATAACGTATAATTGTATAACGTATAATTGTATAACGTATAATTGTATAACGTATAATTGGAAAACGTATAATTGTATAACGTATAATTGTATAACGTACAATTGTATAACGTAGAATTGTATAACGTATAATTGTATAACCTATAATTGTATAACGTATAATTGTAAAACGTATAATTGTATAACGTATAATTGTATAACGTATAATTGTATAACGTATAATTGTATAACGTATAATTGTATAACCTA
>OU744324.1:38808988-39078988 GCA_916610235.2 Lasioglossum morio | reverse complement strand
AGTGTCAATGTCAATGCCAATGTCAATGTCAATGTCAATGTCAATGTCAATGTCAATGTGAATGTCAATGTGAATGTCAATGTGAATGTCAATGTGAATGTCAATGTGAATTTCAATGTGAATGTCAATGTCAATGTCAATGTCAATGTCAATGTCAATGTCAATGTCAATGTCAATGTCAATGTCAATGTCAATGTCAATGTCAATGTGAATGTCAATGTGAATGTCAATGTGAATGTCAATGTGAATGTGAATGTGAATGTGAATGTCAATGTCAATGTCAATGTGAATGTGAATGTGAATGTGAATGTGAATGTGAATGTCAATCTCAATCTCAATGTCAATGTCAATGTCAATGTGAATGTCAAGGTGAATGTCAATGTCATTGTCAATGTCAATGTGAATGTGAATGTGAATGTGAATGTCAATGTCAATCTCAATGTCAATGTCAATGTCAATGTCAATGTCAATGTCAATGTCAATGTCAATGTCAATGTCAATGTCAATGTCAATGTGAATGTCAATGTGAATGTCAATGTCAATGTGAATGACAATGTGAATGTGAATGTGAATGTCAATGTCAATGTCAATGTCAATGTCAATGTGAAATTCAATGTCAATGTGAATGACAATGTCAATGTCAATGTCAATGTCAATGTCAATGTCAATGTCAATGTCAATGTCAATGTCAATGTCAATGTCAATGTCAATGTCAATGTCAATGTCAATGTCAATGTCAATGTCAATGTCAATGTCAATGTCAACGTCAATGTCAATTGGAATGTGAATGTGAATTCTATCTCTCTCTCTCTCTCTCTCTGTCTGACTCACTCTCTGGGAGTTTTCACAGAAAACCGCATTCGAAAAAGTCCATTCAATCAAAAGCTATAAGTAGAAACGTGCCCCCTCCCCCCCTCTCCCCCCTCTCTCTCTGACCCTCTCTCTCTTTCTCTCTCTCGCAGGAAGGTTTTAGAGAAAACCGCATTCGAAAAAGTCCATTCAATCAAAAGTTATAAGCAGAAACGTGTCCTCTCTCCCCCCCCTCACTCTCTCCCTCTCTCCCCCCTCTCTCTTTGACTCTCTCTCTCTCTCTCTTTCTCTCTCTCAGGAAGGTTTCAGAGAAAACCGCATTCGAAAAAGTCCATTCAATCAAAAGTTATAAGTAGAAACGTGCCCCCTCTCCCCCCTCTATCTCCCTCTCCCCCCCCTCTCTCTGACGCTCTCTCTCTTTCTCTCTCTCGCAGGAAGGTTTTGGAGAAAACCGCATTCGAAAAAGTCCATTCAATCAAAAGTTATAAGCAGAAATGTGCCCCCTCCCCCCCTCTCTCTCCCTCTCTCCCCCCTCACTCTCTGACTCTCTCTCTCTCGCTCTCTCTTTCTCTCTCTCTCAGGAAGTTTTCAGAGAAAACCGCATTCGAAAAAGTCCATTCAATCAAAAGTTATAAGTAGAAACGTGCCCCCTCTCCCCCCTCTCTCTCCCTCTCACCCCCTCTCTCTCCCCCCCTCTCTCTGACCCTCTCTCTCTTTCTCTCTCTCGCAGAAATGTTTTAGAGAAAACCGCATTCGAAAAAGTCTATTCAATCAAAAGTTATAAGCAGAAACGTGCCCAAAAGTGGGCGAAAAAGTGGTGATGTCACTTGTGACGTCACAACTTTTGAACCAATAGACTTTTACGAATGATCTTTACTCTAAAACCTAATCCAAGAAACGCCGCGTCTAATGGTCCAAACCGCACATTTGTACGTTTAGCCGTTCTCAAGTGATGCCGTTACAAACATACAGACATACAGACAGACACGATTTTATTATATATAGAGATAGAGATAGAGATAGAGATAATTGTATAACGTATAATTGTATAACGTATAATTGGAAAACGTATAATTGTATAACGTATAATTGTATAACGTATAATTGTATAACGTATAATTGTATAACGTATAATTGTATAACGTATAATTGTATAACGTATAATTGTATAACGTATAATTGTATAACGTATAATTGTATAACGTATAATTGTATAACGTATAATTGTATAACGTATAATTGTATAACGTATAATTGTATAACGTATAATTGTATAACGTACAATTGTATAACGTAGAATTGTATAACGTATAATTGTATAACCTATAATTGTATAACGTATAATTGTATAACGTATAATTGTATAACGTATAATTGTATAACGTATAATTGTATAACGTATAATTGTATAACGTATAATTGTATAACGTATAATTGTAAAACGTATAATTGTATAACGTATAATTGTATAACGTATAATTGGAAAACGTATAATTGTATAACGTATAATTGTATAACGTATAATTGTATAAAGTATAATTGTATAACGTATAATTGTATAACGTATAATTGTATAACGTATAATTGTAAAACGTATAATTGTATAACGTATAATTGTATAACGTATAATTGGAAAACGTATAATTGTATAACGTATAATTGTATAACGTATAATTGTATAACGTATAATTGTATAACGTATAATTGTATAACGTATAATTGTAAAACGTATAATTGTATAACCTATAATTGTATAACCTATAATTGTATAACCTATAATTGTATAACGCATAATTGTATATCGTATAATTGTATAACGTATAATTGTATAACGTATAATTGTATAACGTATAATTGTATAACCTGTAATTGTATAACGTATAATTGTAAAACGTATAATTGTATAACGTATAATTGTATAACGTATAATTGTATAACGTATAATTGTATAACGTATAATTGTATAACGTATAATTGTAAAACGTATAATTGTATAACGTATAATTGTATAACGTATAATTGTATAACGTATAATTGTATAACGTATAATTGTATAACCTATAATTGTATAACCTATAATTGTATAACGTATAATTGTATAACGTATAATTGTATAACGTATAATTGTATAACCTATAATTGTATAACCTATAATTGTATAACGTATAATTGTATAACGTATAATTGTATAACGTATAATTGTATAATGTCTAATTGTATAACGTATAATTGTAAAACGTATAATTTTATAACCTATAATTGTATAACCTATAATTGTATAACCTATAATTGTAAAACGTATAATTGTATAACGTATAATTGTATAACGTATAATTGGAAAACGTATAATTGTATAACGTATAATTGTATAACGTATAATTGTATAACGTATAATTGTATAACGTATAATTGTAAAACGTATATTTGTATAACGTATAATTGTATAACGTATAATTGGAAAACGTAGAATTGTATAACGTATAATTGTATAACGTATAATTGTATAACGTATAATTGTATAACGTATAATTGTATAACGTATAATTGTATAACGTATAATTGTATAACCTATAATTGTATAACGTATAATTGTATAACGTATAATTGTATAACCTATAATTGTATAACCTATAATTGTATAACGTATAATTGTATAACGTATAATTGTATAACGTATAATTGTATAACGTATAATTGTATAACGTATAATTGTATAACCTATAATTGTATAACGTATAATTGTATAACGTATAATTGTATAACCTATAATTGTATAACCTATAATTGTATAACGTATAATTGTATAACGTATAATTGTATAACCTGTAATTGTATAACGTATAATTGTAAAACGAATAATTGTATAACGTATAATTGTATAACGTATAATTGCATAACGTATAATTGTATAACGTATAATTGTATAACGTATAATTGTATAACGTATAATTGTATAACGTATAATTGTATAACCTATAATTGTATAACGTATAATTGTATAACGTATAATTGTATAACCTGTAATTGTATAACGTATAATTGTAAAACGTATAATTGTATAACGTATAATTGTATAACGTATAATTGTATAACGTTTAATTGTATAACGTATAATTGTATAACGTATAATTGTATAACGTATAATTGTATAATGTATAATTGTATAACCTATAATTGTATAACGTATAATTGTATAACGTATAATTGGAAAACGTATAATTGTATAACGTATAATTGTATAACGTATAATTGTATAACGTATAATTGTATAACGTATAATTGTATAACGTATAATTGTATAACGTATAATTGTATAACGTATAATTGTATAACGTATAATTGTATAACGTATAATTGTATAACGTATAATTGTATAACGTATAATTGTATAACGTATAATTGTATAACGTATAATTGTATAACGTATAATTGTATAACGTATAATTGTATAACGTATAATTGTATAACGTATAATTGTATAACGTATAATTGTATAACGTATAATTGTATAACGTATAATTGGAAAACGTATAATTGTATAACGTATAATTGTATAACGTATAATTGTATAAAGTATAATTGTATAACGTATAATTGTATAACGTATAATTGTATAACGTATAATTGTAAAACGTATAATTGTATAACGTATAATTGTATAACGTATAATTGGAAAACGTATAATTGTATAACGTATAATTGTATAACGTATAATTGTATAACGTATAATTGTATAACGTATAATTGTATAACGTATAATTGTATAACGTATAATTGTATAACGTATAATTGTATAACGTATAATTGTATAACGTATAATTGTATAACGTATAATTGTATAACGTATAATTGTATAACGTATAATTGTATAACGTATAATTGTATAACGTATAATTGTATAACGTTTAATTGTATAACGTATAATTGTATAACGTATAATTGTAAAACGTATAATTGTATAACCTATAATTGTATAACCTATAATTGTATAACCTATAATTGTATAACGCATAATTGTATATCGTATAATTGTATAACGTATAATTGTATAACGTATAATTGTATAACGTATAATTGTATAACCTGTAATTGTATAACGTATAATTGTAACACGTATAATTGTATAACGTATAATTGTATAACGTATAATTGTATAACGTATAATTGTATAACGTATAATTGTATAACGTATAATTGTAAAACGTATAATTGTATAACGTATAATTGTATAACGTATAATTGTATAACGTATAATTGTATAACGTATAATTGTATAACCTATAATTGTATAACCTATAATTGTATAACGTATAATTGTATAACGTATAATTGTATAACGTATAATTGTATAACCTATAATTGTATAACCTATAATTGTATAACGTATAATTGTATAACGTAAAATTTGTATAACGTATAATTGTATAATGTCTAATTGTATAACGTATAATTGTAAAACGTATAATTTTATAACCTATAATTGTATAACCTATAATTGTATAACCTATAATTGTAAAACGTATAATTGTATAACGTATAATTGTATAACGTATAATTGGAAACCGTATAATTGTATAACGTATAATTGTATAACGTATAATTGTATAACGTATAATTGTATAACGTATAATTGTAAAACGTATATTTGTATAACGTATAATTGTATAACGTATAATTGGAAAACGTAGAATTGTATAACGTATAATTGTATAACGTATAATTGTATAACGTATAATTGTATAACGTATAATTGTATAACGTATAATTGTATAACCTATAATTGTATAACGTATAATTGTATAACGTATAATTGTATAACCTATAATTGTATAACCTATAATTGTATAACGTATAATTGTATAACGTATAATTGTATAACGTATAATTGTATAACGTATAATTGTATAACGTATAATTGTATAACCTATAATTGTATAACGTATAATTGTATAACGTATAATTGTATAACCTATAATTGTATAACCTATAATTGTATAACGTATAATTGTATAACGTATAATTGTATAACCTGTAATTGTATAACGTATAATTGTAAAACGTATAATTGTATAACGTATAATTGTATAACGTATAATTGTATAACGTATAATTGTATAACGTATAATTGTATAACGTATAATTGTATAACGTATAATTGTATAACCTATAATTGTATAACCTATAATTGTATAACGTATAATTGTATAACGTATAATTGTATAACCTGTAATTGTATAACGTATAATTGTAAAACGTATAATTGTATAACGTATAATTGTATAACGTATAATTGTATAACGTTTAATTGTATAACGTATAATTGTATAACGTATAATTGTATAACGTATAATTGTATAATGTATAATTGTATAACCTATAATTGTATAACGTATAATTGTATAACGTATAATTGGAAAACGTATAATTGTATAACGTATAATTGTATAACGTATAATTGTATAACGTATAATTGTATAACGTATAATTGTATAACGTATAATTGTATAACGTATAATTGTATAACGTATAATTGTATAACGTATAATTGTATAACGTATAATTGTATAACGTATAATTGTATAACGTATAATTGTATAACGTATAATTGTATAACGTATAATTGTATAACGTATAATTGTATAACGTATAATTGTATAACGTATAATTGTATAACGTATAATTGTATAACGTATAATTGTATAACGTATAATTGTATAACGTATAATTGTATAACGTATAATTGTATAACGTTTAATTGTATAACGTATAATTGTATAACGTATAATTGTATAACGTATAATTGTATAACGTATAATTGTATAACGTACAATTGTATAACGTAGAATTGTATAACGTATAATTGTATAACGTATAATTGTATAACGTATAATTGTATAACCTGTAATTGTATAACGTATAATTGTAAAACGTATAATTGTAAAACGTATAATTGTATAACGTATAATTGAATAACGTATAACTGTATAACGTTTAATTGTATAACGTATAATTGTATAACGTATAATTGTATAACGTATAATTGTATAATGTATAATTGTATAACCTATAATTGTATAACGTATAATTGTATAACGTATAATTGGAAAACGTATAATTGTATAACGTATAATTGTATAACGTATAATTGTATAACGTATAATTGTATAACGTATAATTGTATAACGTATAATTGTATAACGTATAATTGTATAACGTATAATTGTATAACGTATAATTGTATAACGTATAATTGTATAACGTATAATTGTATAACGTATAATTGTATAACGTATAATTGTATAACGTATAATTGTATAACGTATAATTGTATAACGTATAATTGTATAACGTATAATTGTATAACGTATAATTGTATAACGTATAATTGTATAACGTTTAATTGTATAACGTATAATTGTATAACGTATAATTGTATAACGTACAATTGTATAACGTAGAATTGTATAACGTAGAATTGTATAACGTACAATTGTATAACGTATAATTGTATAACCTATAATTGTATAACGTATAATTGTAAAACGTATAATTGTATAACGTATAATTGTATAACGTATAATTGTATAACCTATAATTGTATAACCTATAATTGTATAACGTATAATTGTATAACGTATAATTGTATAACGTATAATTGTATAACGTATAATTGTATAACGTATAATTGTATAACCTATAATTGTATAACGTATAATTGTATAACGTATAATTGTATAACCTATAATTGTATAACCTATAATTGTATAACGTATAATTGTATAACGTATAATTGTATAACCTGTAATTGTATAACGTATAATTGTAAAACGTATAATTGTATAACGTATAATTGTATAACGTATAATTGTATAACCTATAATTGTATAACCTATAATTGTATAACGTATAATTGTATAACGTATAATTGTATAACCTGTAATTGTATAACGTATAATTGTAAAACGTATAATTGTATAACGTATAATTGTATAACGTATAATTGTATAACGTATAATTGTATAACGTATAATTGTATAACGTATAATTGTAAAACGTATAATTGTATAACGTATAATTGTATAACGTATAATTGTATAACGTATAATTGTATAACGTACAATTGTATAACGTAGAATTGTGTAACGTATAATTGTATAATCTATAATTGTATAACGTATAATTGTATAACGTATAATTGGAAAACGTATAATTGTATAACGTATAATTGTATAACGTATAATTGTATAACGTATAATTGTATAACGTATAATTGTATAACGTATAATTGTATAACGTGTAATTGTAAAACGTATAATTGTATAACGTATAATTGTATAACGTATAATTGTATAACGTATAATTGTATAACGTATAATTGTATAACGTATAATTGTATAACGTATAATTGTATAACGTATAATTGTATAACGTATAATTGTATAACGTATAATTGTATAACGTATAATTGTATAACGTATAATTGTATAACGTATAATTGTATAACGTACAATTGTATAACGTAGAATTGTATAACGTATAATTGTATATGTTGAGAGCGTTTCGCGTTAATTTTTAATATCGCAAACCAGCTAGTGAAAAAGGAACTTTGATGATCGGTTTTACTCGAGTGTAAGTCAAACAGAAGTGTTTATTGAGACGGTGTGAACTATACTGACTACAGAGGACAGTATAGAGCGACAATAGAACATATATAAGAAGGTAGAGTGAGATATACATTTGATTAAAGTGAGCACAGGTGACGAGCAAACGAACAAGTATAGCGCGAAATACAAATTACATAAGAGTACGCTTTAACATTTCCGCCCGCCTCGACGACGTACAACGACGTCGAAATAACGTTTAGATTTGGAATCGTTTTCAATTTTTTGCGGCGGATGTGGGTACTGGTAAACGACAGAGTTTAGCGATTGGTCTCTTTAGCGTAGCGAATTGAGTCCGAACGGTAACAACGCGAACGAGACCATCTTTGCCAGGATGAACAGCAGTCACGCGCGCAAGCGGCCACTTCGACGGTGGGTATCGTTCGTCCGCAACCAGCACCAGTTGGTTGACCTTGATGGATTCCTCTAGTTGGCGCCATTTATTTGAGATCTGGAACCGCTGTAGATACTCAGTTGTCCACCTTTGCCAGAATCTTTCGAGAAATTGACGTAAAAGTTGCCAACGAGAGAGACGCGATTCTGGCAATTGAGCGAGAGACGGTTCAGGAATCGTATTGAGAGCTTCTCCGATGATGAAATGACCCGGTGTCAGAGCTTCGAGGTCGGCGGGATCATCGGACAGTGGGCAGATCGGTCGAGAGTTCAAAACAGCTTCAATCTGCACCAGGAGCGTCGAGAATTCTTCGTACGTGAGAATGGTTTCACCGATGATGCGTCTGAGGTGAAATTTCACGGACTTCACGGCAGCTTCCCATTTACCACCGAAATGGGGCGCGGCCGGAGGGTTGAACGACCATTTCGTGCCATCGTTCGCGAGAAGGTTCGCAAGGTCGGCGAGTTCGCGTGAGGACGAATCGAAGAGACGGCGGAGCTCGCTGTCCGCGCCTACTAGATTGGAGCCGCAATCGCTTGTCAACGTAGCGCAAATACCGCGACGGCCTGTAAACCTTTTGTAGGCGGCTAAAAAACCTGCGGTTGAGTAATCCGTCGCGAGTTCGAGATGGACTGCGGAAGATGAAAAACATACGAACACGACTAGATAACTTTTGTACTTTTTGGCTGCCCTCCCTCGCCATGTTTTGACAGTAAAAGGTCCTGCGTAATCTACTCCGGAGTGAAGAAACGGACGCGACGGTAGAGTGCGAGATATGGGTAATTGACCCATTAGCTGCGTTGCGGTAGCAGCTCGCTGTCGAGTACATGTAACGCACCTAAGGACGAAACTACGAACAGGGACGCGGCCTCCTACGATCCAGTAGGAGCGCCTCAGCGTGGCGAGCATGGCTTGAGCTCCTCCATGCAGGGTTGTCCTATGCACATGATCGAGTACGAGATGTGTAAGCTTCGAATTTTGCGGTAAAATGAGGGGGTGCTTGACATCGTGATCTAAAAGCGCGTTGCGAAGCCGCCCGCCGACGCGGAGCATTCCGTCCGAGTCGAGGAACGGTACGAGACGGATCAGAGGACTCGATCGCGAAAACACGCCACCCTGAGAGAGTTGTTGCATCTCTTTGGAGAAGTAGCTTTTTTGAGTCGATTTTACCCAGTAGAGACGCGCATTTTCGATTTCTTCCAGTAGTAGAGGTGAGGAGTACGCAGTGGTTCGAGCGCGACAGCGAAACCGCTCTACAACACGAAAAGACCACGCTGTAATGCGAAGGAGTCGTATTAAGCGCGAGTATCTACCTATGAGATTCCACTCCTGAAGATTATCGGATCTCGCGAATGCAACCGATTTCTGTCGTTCTTCGAGGTCGACGTCTGGCAGAGGCGGAACAGAAGAGGGCCAGAACGTCGAATGTCGACTGAGCCATGGAGGGCCTTGCCACCACAGCTGATTTTCAGTGAGTTGCTTGGGGGACAAACCGCGCGACGCGAGATCCGCGGGATTTTCTTCCCCAGGCACATGGTGCCACCGAGCGTTTGGCAAGTTTTCTTGAATTTGAGCCACGCGATTTCTAACAAAGTCCTTCCAACGAGAAGGATGACCTTGAATCCAGTGGAGTGCTGTAGTAGAATCAGTCCAGAGGTGGACTGGAGCGTCGTCGAGCTTGAGAGCACGCTGTATCTGCAACAAATGTCGAACGAGCAGAACCGCCGCGGAGAGTTCGAGACGAGGAGTTGTTACACGAGTCGTTCGCGATCGTTTAGCGGTAGACGAAAGTTTTTTGATAGGCGCGACTTTTGTTTTGGCGGATACAAGAGTGACTTTCAGATCATCGACATCGTAGAACACGCGCACGTAAACAACGACGCCGAGAGCTGCATGAGACGCGTCGGAGAAACCGTGTATTTCGACACCGAGAGTTAACGGCGAAAAACCGAGCCATCGTGGCACTGAAATGGACGTTACATCCCGAAGTTGTCGCGCGTAGTCCATCCAGCGAGCAGCGAGATGCTGCGGTAGAGGTTCATCCCATCCGAGATGAGCAGACCAAAGTTCTTGCATGAATATTTTTGCACGTACCACAACGGGAGCGAGCCAGCCTAACGGATCGAACAGCTGAGCGGTACGCGATAATACCGTTCGCTTTGTTGTGACAGCGGGTTCGCTTGTATTCGTGAGCGTAAACACGAACGCGTCAGTTTGTGGTCGCCACGTTAGACCGAGCGTGCGAAACGAAGGCTCGTTGTCGAGAGAGAGAGAGTGAGCAATCTCGCGATCAGCTGTCGAAATGTTTTGAAGCAGGTCGTCATGGTTGGCGGTCCATTTCTTCAACGGGAAGCCGCCCGCCTTGAAGAGATTTGCGACTTGTTCAATTTTCTCACGGCCTTGTTCGAGACTGTGCGCACCGGAGAAGACGTCGTCCACATAGGTTCCTTCCTTGATCACTCCTTCCGCGAGAGGGAAGCGATGACCTTCGTCCTTATCGAGTTGCCGTAGAGTTCGGTTCGCGAGAAAAGGCGCGGACGATAGGCCGTACGTTACGGTGCACAAGGCGAATTCTACGAGTTCACCGCGGGAGTCACGCCAGAGAATTCTTTGAAAGTCTTGATCGTCTGGGTGAACAAGGATTTGACGAAACATTTTTGACACGTCTGCCGAGAACACAAACTTGAATACGCGCCAGCGAGTGATGACGTCGGAGAGATCTGTCAACAACTTCGGCCCTTCATGCAGGCAGTCGTTGAGCGAAATACCGCGATCTGTCTGCTGAGACCCGTTAAACACGACGCGATACTTCGTAGAGGAGCTTGATTCGCGGATTACACACAAATGCGGAAGATAATAAACGCGATTTTGGTCCGGAGTGGTGTCTGCCGCGCGATGCATGTGTCCCAGGTGCTCGTACTCGTCCATGAATGAGACGTAGGCGTTTTGCAGGGTCGAATCCTTGGAGAAGCGTTTTTCCTGGCGGGTTAACACCTTGAGAGCTTGCGATCGAGAATTTCCCAGATTGTCTGGTAGTTTTTTGAAGGGTAGTCTAACTACATACCTCCCCTCCGCATTTCGCGCGTGAGTAGCGGCGAAATGAGATTCGCACTGAGTTTCTTCAGGCGACAATTGATCTGGAACTACTGAAAACGCTTCTTCCTGCATCCAGAACCTCTGTAGAAGCTCGAGAAGTTCGTGATCGGGTGCACATTGAAAACTCTGAGGTGTTGGCTGAGACAATGTTGCATTCGCTGCGAGGACGACACCCGATAGGATCCAGCCGAGAGTTGTATTCTGAGCTATCGGAGCTTTGGCTGGACCTTTGCGAACGCCTTCTTCGAGAAACATGCCGTAGACATCCGCTCCGAGCACGAGATCGATGCGTCCTGGTTGTGCAAAGTTCGGATCAGCCAATTCGAGATCTTGAAGGTGCGGCCAGCTATTGTCGGATACTTTCGTTGAGGGCAAGTATCCGGTGAGTTTCGACAAGATAGAGGCGTTTACCTTACACGTGAACGTTGGTCGAACGCGAGACTGCAGATTCAGTGCGACGGAGCCATGCGACGGACGCGACGATTCCGCACCGATACCGACGATAGGAATCGACGAACGCGAGCGCGGGAGTCTGAGACGTTGAGCTAAAGACTCCGTAATTAGAGAGATCTCCGATCCCTGGTCGAGAAGCGCGCGGGCTTCGAGAAGTTCACCGCAACGCGATAGAATTTTGACGACGGCGGTGGCTAAGAGAACCGGCGGTCGTTCAAAGCTACCAACTTGAGCGACGTTGCTCGTCGCTGAGCCGCTCGGTATCGACGGATCGCGGCGCGGTAGAAAAGACGCGGATGCTGCAGGATCTGTAGTCTTCTCGGGATGCTGATGCGCTGGAGCTGCTGTGAGAGGAGTGTCTCCGCTGTGTATCGAGGTGTGGTGTTGAGCTCCGCAAATTCGACATCTTTTTGACGTACGACACATCTTGCGTTGATGCGGGCCTAGACAATTAAAGCAGAGTCTTTTCTGCCTAAGAATTTCACGACGCTGTTCCGTAGACTTTCCAAGGTACGTAGGACAAGACGAGAGGTAGTGAGAGGAGTCGCAGAGAGAGCACTTTGTTGTACCTGTCGAGGTTGTCGTATGGTGAGATTTTGCACTATCTTGGCGAGAATTAGGTTTTTCAGTCTCGGAACGAGGCTTTCCTTTAGCTCTCTCGTACGCTTGCAACGATCGGATTCGCGAGATCATGAACTGAACAAGTTGTTTCCAGGTTGGAGGTTCTGTACTGGCGCCAAGTTCACTTTCCCATTCTTTAATTGAGGTTGCGTCAAGTTTCCCCACTACCATAAAAACTAGCATATCATCCCATTGTTTGACAGGTCTGTCGAGAGCTTCGAGAGAGCTGAGAGCTTGCGAGACTTCTGAATATAGCCGCTCGAGATCGGACGCCGCTTCACGATTTAGCGATTTCACTGAAAAGAGCGATTCTATCGCGGCGCCCACAAGCATACGCTTATTTTCAAAATACGACACGAGATCGTCCCAAGCGTTTTGAAAATTACTCGCTCTCACAGCGACATTCTTCAATCGTAGACCTGCGTTCCCTGAGAGACACATCTTGAGGTATTTTAATTTTTCCACGGGCTCCAGGTCAGTATTGGAGACAACCATCGATTTGAACAGGTCGTGAAATTCAGCCCATTCCGAGTAATTACCGTTAAACTTGGGCAGATCGATTTTCGGAAGTCGCGCTCTTGCGCTTTTCGAGCTCTTTCCTGTTTCCTCGCTATCCTGGTTTTTCATTTTCTGATTAATCTCAGTGTCAGTGAGGTTGTCTAGCAGGATTTGTATGGCCTCTTGGGCATCGAGAAAGGTCTCTTCGCAAGTGACATAGAGATCTTCCGAGAAGTACGGAAGTGCATTGACTTTTTCCCGTGATTCAGCATTGAATGTGGTCCGCGTAGCACAAATTTGGTCGTTGTTCGCTTCGAATTTCACCCAGTTTTTTCGAAGAGCTTCCAGGCGACCTTGCGCGCGCTGGCGAGTGATTTTTTCGGCTCCGACTTTCTGAATGTTTTCAACGGAACGCGAAATGAGTCCGAAAAGCGTGTGCTGTTGTTCGAGAAGATATTCGAAGTTCGCGGCGCTCATGTTTGAAATCTACACAGTCACAGTCAACCACAACAATAGGAGTCACTGAGTTCACGAGGTTCGAATTTTATGCCAACGGTCAGCGGCAACGGTTTCCACTCACACACGAGAAAGAGTTTGAGAGAGTCCAGTCTTTTTGAGAAGATTTAAATTACTCTTTCCAGAATGTTTAAATCACTAGAGATGACCACTCACGCACGATACGTATCGAGATCACTGAGAATCGAGAAACTAACAAGAGAGGCGCGAGATATTCGACTACGTTTAGAGAGCGTTAACGTCCTGTTCCTTTCCACTTACGTTATGCTTGCAGAATCCGGCTCGAAGGACCATTAATGTTGAGAGCGTTTCGCGTTAATTTTTAATATCGCAAACCAGCTAGTGAAAAAGGAACTTTGATGATCGGTTTTACTCGAGTGTAAGTCAAACAGAAGTGTTTATTGAGACGGTGTGAACTATACTGACTACAGAGGACAGTATAGAGCGACAATAGAACATATACAAGAAGGTAGAGTGAGATATACATTTGATTAAAGTGAGCACAGGTGACGAGCAAACGAACAAGTATAGCGCGAAATACAAATTACATAAGAGTACGCTTTAACAGTATAACCTATAATTGTATAACGTATAATTGTATAACGTATAATTGTATAACGTATAAATGTATAACCTATAATTGTATAACCTATAATTGTATAACGTATAATTGTATAACGTATAATTGTATAACCTGTAATTGTATAACGTATAATTGTAAAACGTATAATTGTATAACGTATAATTGTATAACGTATAATTGTATAACGTTTAATTGTATAACATATAATTGTATAACGTATAATTGTATAACGTATAATTGTATAATGTATAATTGTATAACCTATAATTGTATAACGTATAATTGTATAACGTATAATTGGAAAACGTATAATTGTATAACGTATAATTGTATAACGTATAATTGTATAACGTATAATTGTATAACGTATAATTGTATAACGTATAATTGTATAACGTATAATTGTATAACGTATAATTGTATAACGTATAATTGTATAACGTATAATTGTATAACGTATAATTGTATAACGTATAATTGTATAACGTATAATTGTATAACGTATAATTGTATAACGTATAATTGTATAACGTATAATTGTATAACGTATAATTGTATAACGTATAATTGTATAACGTATAATTGTATAACGTACAATTGTATAACGTAGAATTGTATAACGTATAATTGTATAACCTATAATTGTATAACGTATAATTGTAAAACGTATAATTGTATAACGTTTAATTGTATAACGTATAATTGTATAACGTATAATTGTATAACGTATAATTGTATAACGTATAATTGTAAAACGTATAATTGTATAACGTATAATTGTATAACGTATAATTGGAAAACGTATAATTGTATAACGTATAATTGTATAACGTATAATTGTATAAAGTATAATTGTATAACGTATAATTGTATAACGTATAATTGTATAACGTATAATTGTAAAACGTATAATTGTATAACGTATAATTGTATAACGTATAATTGGAAAACGTATAATTGTATAACGTATAATTGTATAACGTATAATTGTATAACGTATAATTGTATAACGTATAATTGTATAACGTATAATTGTAAAACGTATAATTGTATAACCTATAATTGTATAACCTATAATTGTATAACGCATAATTGTATATCGTATAATTGTATAACGTATAAATGTATAACGTATAATTGTAAAACGTATAATTGTATAACCTATAATTGTATAACCTATAATTGTATAACCTATAATTGTATAACGCATAATTGTATATCGTATAATTGTATAACGTATAATTGTATAACGTATAATTGTATAACGTATAATTGTATAACGTATAATTGTAAAACGTATAATTGTATAACGTTTAATTGTATAACGTATAATTGTATAACGTTTAATTGTATAACATATAATTGTATAACGTATAATTGTATAACGTATAATTGTATAATGTATAATTGTATAACCTATAATTGTATAACGTATAATTGTATAACGTATAATTGGAAAACGTATAATTGTATAACGTATAATTGTATAACGTATAATTGTATAACGTATAATTGTATAACGTATAATTGTATAACGTATAATTGTATAACGTATAATTGTATAACGTATAATTGTATAACGTACAATTGTATAACGTATAATTGTATAACGTATAATTGTATAACGTATAATTGTATAACGTATAATTGTATAACGTATAATTGTATAACGTATAATTGTATAACGTATAATTGTATAACGTATAATTGTATAACGTATAATTGTATAACGTACAATTGTATAACGTAGAATTGTATAACGTATAATTGTATAACCTATAATTGTATAACGTATAATTGTAAAACGTATAATTGTATAACGTATAATTGTATAACGTATAATTGTATAACGTATAATTGTATAACGTATAATTGTATAACGTATAATTGTAAAACGTATAATTGTATAACGTATAATTGTATAACGTATAATTGGAAAACGTATAATTGTATAACGTATAATTGTATAACGTATAATTGTATAAAGTATAATTGTATAACGTATAATTGTATAACGTATAATTGTATAACGTATAATTGTAAAACGTATAATTGTATAACGTATAATTGTATAACGTATAATTGGAAAACGTATAATTGTATAACGTATAATTGTATAACGTATAATTGTATAACGTATAATTGTATAACGTTTAATTGTATAACGTATAATTGTATAACGTATAATTGTATAACGTACAATTGTATAACGTAGAATTGTATAACGTACAATTGTATAACGTAGAATTGTATAACGTATAATTGTATAACCTATAATTGTATAACGTATAATTGTAAAACGTATAATTGTATAACCTATAATTGTATAACGTACAATTGTATAACGTATAATTGTATAACGTATAATTGTATAACGTATAATTGTATAACGTATAATTGTATAACGTATAATTGTATAACCTATAATTGTATAACGTATAATTGTATAACGTATAATTGTATAACCTATAATTGTATAACCTATAATTGTATAACGTATAATTGTATAACGTATAATTGTATAACCTGTAATTGTATAACGAATAATTGTAAAACGTATAATTGTATAACGTATAATTGTATAACGTATAATTGTATAACGTATAATTGTATAACGTATAATTGTATAACGTATAATTGTAAAACGTATAATTGTATAACGTATAATTGTATAACGTATAATTGTATAACGTATAATTGTATAACGTACAATTGTATAACGTAGAATTGTATAACGTATAATTGTATAACGTATAATTGTATAACGTATAATTGTATAACCTGTAATTGTATAACGTATAATTGTAAAACGTATAATTGTAAAACGTATAATTGTATAACGTATAATTGTATAACGTATAATTGTATAACGTTTAATTGTATAACGTATAATTGTATAACGTATAATTGTATAACGTATAATTGTATAACGTATAATTGTATAACGTATAATTGTATAACGTATAATTGTATAACGTATAATTGTATAACGTATAATTGTATAACGTATAATTGTATAACGTATAATTGTATAACGTATAATTGTATAACGTATAATTGTATAACGTATAATTGTATAACGTATAATTGTATAACGTATAATTGTATAACGTTTAATTGTATAACGTATAATTGTATAACGTATAATTGTATAACGTACAATTGTATAACGTAGAATTGTATAACGTACAATTGTATAACGTAGAATTGTATAACGTATAATTGTATAACCTATAATTGTATAACGTATAATTGTAAAACGTATAATTGTATAACGTATAATTGTATAACGTATAATTGTATAACCTATAATTGTATAACCTATAATTGTATAACGTATAATTGTATAACGTATAATTGTATAACGTATAATTGTATAACGTATAATTGTATAACGTATAATTGTATAACCTATAATTGTATAACGTATAATTGTATAACGTATAATTGTATAACCTATAATTGTATAACCTATAATTGTATAACGTATAATTGTATAACGTATAATTGTATAACCTGTAATTGTATAACGTATAATTGTAAAACGTATAATTGTATAACGTATAATTGTATAACGTATAATTGTATAACGTATAATTGTATAACGTATAATTGTATAACGTATAATTGTAAAACGTATAATTGTATAACGTATAATTGTATAACGTATAATTGTATAACGTATAATTGTATAACGTACAATTGTATAACGTAGAATTGTATAACGTATAATTGTATAACGTATAATTGTATAACGTATAATTGTATAACCTGTAATTGTATAACGTATAATTGTAAAACGTATAATTGTATAACGTATAATTGTATAACGTATAATTGTATAACGTTTAATTGTATAACGTATAATTGTATAACGTATAATTGTATAACGTATAATTGTATAATGTATAATTGTATAACCTATAATTGTATAACGTATAATTGTATAACGTATAATTGGAAAACGTATAATTGTATAACGTATAATTGTATAACGTATAATTGTATAACGTATAATTGTATAACGTATAATTGTATAACGTATAATTGTATAACGTATAATTGTATAACGTATAATTGTATAACGTATAATTGTATAACGTATAATTGTATAACGTATAATTGTATAACGTATAATTGTATAACGTATAATTGTATAACGTATAATTGTATAACGTATAATTGTATAACGTATAATTGTATAACGTATAATTGTATAACGTATAATTGTATAACGTATAATTGTATAACGTATAATTGTATAACGTACAATTGTATAACGTAGAATTGTATAACGTATAATTGTATAACCTATAATTGTATAACGTATAATTGTATAACGTATAATTGTATAACGTATAATTGTATAACCTATAATTGTATAACCTATAATTGTATAACGTATAATTGTATAACGTATAATTGTATAACCTGTAATTGTATAACGTATAATTGTAAAACGTATAATTGTATAACGTATAATTGTATAACGTATAATTGTATAACGTTTAATTGTATAACATATAATTGTATAACGTATAATTGTATAACGTATAATTGTATAATGTATAATTGTATAACCTATAATTGTATAACGTATAATTGTATAACGTATAATTGGAAAACGTATAATTGTATAACGTATAATTGTATAACGTATAATTGTATAACGTATAATTGTATAACGTATAATTGTATAACGTATAATTGTATAACGTATAATTGTATAACGTATAATTGTATAACGTATAATTGTATAACGTATAATTGTATAACGTATAATTGTATAACGTATAATTGTATAACGTATAATTGTATAACGTATAATTGTATAACGTACAATTGTATAACGTAGAATTGTATAACGTATAATTGTATAACCTATAATTGTATAACGTATAATTGTAAAACGTATAATTGTATAACGTATAATTGTATAACGTATAATTGTATAACGTATAATTGTATAACGTATAATTGTATAACGTATAATTGTATAACGTTTAATTGTATAACGTATAATTGTATAACGTATAATTGTATAACGTATAATTGTATAATGTATAATTGTATAACCTATAATTGTATAACGTATAATTGTATAACGTATAATTGGAAAACGTATAATTGTATAACGTATAATTGTATAACGTATAATTGTATAACGTACAATTGTATAACGTAGAATTGTATAACGTATAATTGTATAACCTATAATTGTATAACGTATAATTGTAAAACGTATAATTGTATAACGTATAATTGTATAACCTATAATTGTATAACGTATAATTGTATAACGTATAATTCTATAACCTATAATTGTATAACCTATAATTGTATAACGTATAATTGTATAACGTATAATTGTATAACGTATAATTGTATAACGTATAATTGTATAACGTATAATTGTATAACCTATAATTGTATAACGTATAATTGTATAACGTATAATTGTATAACCTATAATTGTATAACCTATAATTGTATAACGTATAATTGTATAACGTATAATTGTATAACCTGTAATTGTATAACGTATAATTGTAAAACGTATAATTGTATAACGTATAATTGTATAACGTATAATTGTATAACGTATAATTGTATAACGTATAATTGTATAACGTATAATTGTAAAACGTATAATTGCATAACGTATAATTGTATAACGTATAATTGTATAACGTATAATTGTATAACGTATAATTGTATAACCTATAATTGTATAACCTATAATTGTATAACGTATAATTGTATAACGTATAATTGTATAACCTGTAATTGTATAACGTATAATTGTAAAACGTATAATTGTATAACGTATAATTGTATAACGTATAATTGTATAACGTTTAATTGTATAACATATAATTGTATAACGTATAATTGTATAACGTATAATTGTATAATGTATAATTGTATAACCTATAATTGTATAACGTATAATTGTATAACGTATAATTGGAAAACGTATAATTGTATAACGTATAATTGTATAACGTATAATTGTATAACGTATAATTGTATAACGTATAATTGTATAACGTATAATTGTATAACGTATAATTGTATAACGTATAATTGTATAACGTATAATTGTATAACGTATAATTGTATAACGTATAATTGTATAACGTATAATTGTATAACGTATAATTGTATAACGTATAATTGTATAACGTATAATTGTATAACGTATAATTGTATAACGTATAATTGTATAACGTATAATTGTATAACGTATAATTGTATAACGTACAATTGTATAACGTAGAATTGTATAACGTATAATTGTATAACCTATAATTGTATAACGTATAATTGTATAACCTATAATTGTATAACGTATAATTGTATAACGTATAATTGTATAACGTATAATTGTATAACGTATAATTGTATAACGTATAATTGTAAAACGTATAATTGTATAACGTATAATTGTATAACGTATAATTGGAAAACGTATAATTGTATAACGTATAATTGTATAACGTATAATTGTATAAAGTATAATTGTATAACGTATAATTGTATAACGTATAATTGTATAACGTATAATTGTATAACGTATAATTGTATAACGTATAATTGTATAACGTATAATTGGAAAACGTATAATTGTATAACGTATAATTGTATAACGTATAATTGTATAACGTATAATTGTATAACGTATAATTGTATAACGTATAATTGTAAAACGTATAATTGTATAACCTATAATTGTATAACCTATAATTGTATAACCTATAATTGTATATCGCATAATTGTATATCGTATAATTGTATAACGTATAATTGTATAACGTATAATTGTAAAACGTATAATTGTATAACCTATAATTGTATAACCTATAATTGTATAACCTATAATTGTATAACGCATAATTGTATATCGTATAATTGTATAACGTATAATTGTATAACGTATAATTGTATAACGTATAATTGTATAACGTATAATTGTAAAACGTATAATTGTATAACGTATAATTGTATAACGTATAATTGTATAACGTATAATTGAATAACGTATAATTGTATAACGTATAATTGTATAACGTATAATTGTATAACGTATAATTGTATAACGTATAATTGTATAACGTATAATTGTATAACGTATAATTGTATAACGTATAATTGTATAACGTATAATTGTATAACGTATAATTGTATAACGTTTAATTGTATAACGTATAATTGTATATCGTATAATTGTATAACGTATAATTGTATAACGTATAATTGGAAAACGTATAATTGTATAACGTATAATTGTATAACGTATAATTGTATAACGTATAATTGTATAACGTATAATTGTATAACGTATAATTGTATAACGTATAATTGTATAACGTATAATTGTATAACGTATAATTGTATAACGTATAATTGTATAACGTATAATTGTATAACGTATAATTGTATAACGTATAATTGTATAACGTATAATTGTATAACGTATAATTGTATAACGTATAATTGTATAACGTATAATTGTATAACGTATAATTGTATAACGTATAATTATATAACGTATAATTGTATAACGTATAATTGTATAACGTATAATTGTATAACGTATAATTGTATAACGTATAATTGTATAACGTATAATTGTATAACGTATAATTGTATAACGTACAATTGTATAACGTAGAATTGTATAACGTACAATTGTATAACGTATAATTGTATAACGTATAATTGTATAACGTATAATTGTATAACGTATAATTGTAAAACGTATAATTGTATAACGTATAATTGTATAACGTATAATTGTATAACGTATAATTGTATAACGTATAATTGTATAACGTATAATTGTAAAACGTATAATTGTATAACGTATAATTGTATAACGTATAATTGGAAAACGTATAATTGTATAACGTATAATTGTATAACGTATAATTGTATAACGTATAATTGTATAACGTATAATTGTATAACGTATAATTGTAAAACGTATAATTGTATAACGTATAATAGTATAACGTATAATTGTATAACGTATAATTGTATAACTTATAATTGTATAACGTATAATTGTAAAACGTATAATTGTATAACGTATAATTGTATAACGTATAATTGTATAACGTATAATTGTATAACGTATAATTGTATAACCTATAATTGTATAACCTATAATTGTATAACGTATAATTGTATAACGTATAATTGTATAACCTGTAATTGTATAACGTATAATTGTATAACGTATAATTGTATAACGTATAATTGAATAACGTATAATTGTATAACGTATAATTGTATAACGTATAATTGTAAAACGTATAATTGTATAACGTATAATTGTATAACGTATAATTGGAAAACGTATAATTGTATAACGTATAATTGTATAACGTATAATTGTATAACGTATAATTGTATAACGTATAAT
Organism: Lasioglossum morio; assembly: GCA_916610235.2. NCBI lineage: Eukaryota > Metazoa > Arthropoda > Insecta > Hymenoptera > Halictidae > Lasioglossum > Lasioglossum morio. The sequence continues at coordinate 39,055,928 of OU744324.1, read as the reverse complement.
TGTATAACGTATAATTGTATAACGTATAATTGTAAAACGTATAATTGTATAACGTATAATTGTATAACGTATAATTGTATAACGTATAATTGTATAACGTATAATTGTATAACGTATAATTGTAAAACGTATAATTGTATAACGTATAATTGTATAACGTATAATTGTATAACGTATAATTGTATAACGTATAATTGTATAACCTATAATTGTATAACCTATAATTGTATAACGTATAATTGTAAAACGTATAATTGTATAACGTATAATTGTATAACGTATAATTGTATAACGTATAATTGTATAACGTATATTTGTATAACGTATAATTGTATAACGTATAATTGTAAAACGTATAATTGTATAACGTATAATTGTATAACGTATAATTGTATTACGTATTATTGTATAACGTATAATTTTATAACGTATAATTGTAAAACGTATAATTGTATAACGTACAATTGTATAACGTATAATTGTATAACGTATAATTGTATAACGTATAATTGTATAACGTATAATTGTATCACGTATAATTGTATAACGTATAATTGTATAACGTATAATTGTATAACGTATAATTGTATAACGTATAATTGTATAACGTATAATTGTATAACGTATAATTGTATAACGTTTAATTGTATAACGTATAATTGTATATCGTATAATTGTATAACGTATAATTGTATAACGTATAATTGGAAAACGTATAATTGTATAACGTATAATTGTATAACGTATAATTGTATAACGTATAATTGTATAACGTATAATTGTATAACGTATAATTGTATAACGTATAATTGTATAACGTATAATTGTATAACGTATAATTGTATAACGTATAATTGTATAACGTATAATTGTATAACGTATAATTGTATAACGTATAATTGTATAACGTATAATTGTATAACGTATAATTGTATAACGTATAATTGTATAACGTATAATTGTATAACGTATAATTGTATAACGTATAATTGTATAACGTATAATTGTATAACGTATAATTGTATAACGTATAATTGTATAACGTATAATTGTATAACGTATAATTGTATAACGTATAATTGTATAACGTACAATTGTATAACGTAGAATTGTATAACGTACAATTGTATAACGTATAATTGTATAACGTATAATTGTATAACGTATAATTGTATAACGTATAATTGTAAAACGTATAATTGTATAACGTATAATTGTATAACGTATAATTGTATAACGTATAATTGTATAACGTATAATTGTATAACGTATAATTGTAAAACGTATAATTGTATAACGTATAATTGTATAACGTATAATTGGAAAACGTATAATTGTATAACGTATAATTGTATAACGTATAATTGTATAACGTATAATTGTATAACGTATAATTGTATAACGTATAATTGTATAACGTATAATTGTAAAACGTATAATTGTATAACGTATAATAGTATAACGTATAATTGTATAACGTATAATTGTATAACTTATAATTGTATAACGTATAATTGTAAAACGTATAATTGTATAACGTATAATTGTATAACGTATAATTGTATAACGTATAATTGTATAACGTATAATTGTATAACCTATAATTGTATAACCTATAATTGTATAACGTATAATTGTATAACGTATAATTGTATAACCTGTAATTGTATAACGTATAATTGTATAACGTATAATTGTATAACGTATAAGTGTATAACGTATAATTGTATAACGTATAATTGTATAACGTATAATTGTAAAACGTATAATTGTATAACGTATAATTGTATAACGTATAATTGGAAAACGTATAATTGTATAACGTATAATTGTATAACGTATAATTGTATAACGTATAATTGTATAACGTATAATTGTATAACGTATAATTGTAAAACGTATAATTGTATAACGTATAATTGTATAACGTATAATTGTATAACGTATAATTGTATAACGTATAATTGTATAACGTATAATTGTATAACGTATAATTGTATAACGTATATTTGTATAACGTATAATTGTATAACGTATAATTGTAAAACGTATAATTGTATAACGTATAATTGTATAACGTATAATTGTATTACGTATTATTGTATAACGTATAATTTTATAACGTATAATTGTAAAACGTATAATTGTATAACGTACAATTGTATAACGTATAATTGTATAACGTATAATTGTATAACGTATAATTGTATAACGTATAATTGTATCACGTATAATTGTATAACGTATAATTGTATAACGTATAATTGTATAACCTATAATTGTATAACGTATAATTGTATAACCTATAATTGTATAACCTATAATTGTATAACGTATAATTGTATAACGTATAATTGTATAACGTATAATTGTATAACGTATAATTGTATAATGTCTAATTGTATAACGTATAATTGTAAAACGTATAATTGTATAACCTATAATTGTATAACCTATAATTGTATAACCTATAATTGTATAACCTATAATTGTATAACGTATAATTGTATAACGTATAATTGTATAACCTGTAATTGGAAAACGTATAATTGTATAACGTATAATTGTATAACGTATAATTGTATCACGTATAATTGTATAACGTATAATTGTATAACGTATAATTGTATAACCTATAATTGTATAACGTATAATTGTATAACGTATAATTGTATAACCTATAATTGTATAACCTATAATTGTATAACGTATAATTGTAAAACGTATAATTGTATAACGTATAATTGTATAACGTATAATTGTATAACGTATAATTGTATAACGTATAATTGTATAACGTATAATTGTATAACGTATAATTGTAAAACGTATAATTGTATAACGTATAATTGTATAACGTATAATTGTATTACGTATTATTGTATAACGTATAATTTTATAACGTATAATTGTACAACGTATAATTGTATAACGTATAATTGTATAACGTATAATTGTATAACGTACAATTGTATAACGTAGAATTGTATAACGTATAATTGTATAACCTATAATTGTATAACGTATAATTGTAAAACGTATAATTGTATAACGTATAATTGTATAACGTATAATTGTATAACGTATAATTGTATAACGTATAATTGTATAACGTATAATTGTATAACGTTTAATTGTATAACGTATAATTGTATAACGTATAATTGTATAACGTATAATTGTATAATGTATAATTGTATAACCTATAATTGTATAACGTATAATTGTATAACGTATAATTGGAAAACGTATAATTGTATAACGTATAATTGTATAACGTATAATTGTATAACGTACAATTGTATAACGTAGAATTGTATAACGTATAATTGTAAAACGTATAATTGTATAACGTATAATTGTATAACGTATAATTGTATAACGTATAATTGTATAACGTATAATTGTATAACCTATAATTGTATAACCTATAATTGTATAACGTATAATTGTATAACGTATAATTGTATAACCTGTAATTGTATAACGTATAATTGTATAACGTATAATTGTATAACGTATAATTGAATAACGTATAATTGTATAACGTATAATTGTATAACGTATAATTGTAAAACGTATAATTGTATAACGTATAATTGTATAACGTATAATTGGAAAACGTATAATTGTATAACGTATAATTGTATAACGTATAATTGTATAACGTATAATTGTATAACGTATAATTGTATAACGTATAATTGTATAACGTATAATTGTAAAACGTATAATTGTATAACGTATAATTGTATAACGTATAACTGTATAACGTATAATTGTATAACGTATAATTGTATAACGTATAATTGTAAAACGTATAATTGTATAACGTATAATTGTATAACGTATAATTGTATAACGTATAATTGTATAACGTATAATTGTATAACCTATAATTGTATAACCTATAATTGTATAACGTATAATTGTAAAACGTATAATTGTATAACGTATAATTGTATAACGTATAATTGTATAACGTATAATTGTATAACGTATATTTGTATAACGTATAATTGTATAACGTATAATTGTAAAACGTATAATTGTATAACGTATAATTGTATAACGTATAATTGTATAACGTATAATTGTATCACGTATAATTGTATAACGTATAATTGTATAACGTATAATTGTATAACGTATAATTGTATAACGTATAATTGTATAACGTATAATTGTATAACGTATAATTGTATAACGTATAATTGTATAACGTTTAATTGTATAACGTATAATTGTATAACGTATAATTGTATAACGTATAATTGTATAACGTATAATTGTAAAACGTATAATTGTATAACGTATAATTGTATAACGTATAATTGTATAACGTATAATTGTATAACGTATAATTGTATAACGTATAATTGTATAACGTATAATTGTATAACGTTTAATTGTATAACGTATAATTGTATATCGTATAATTGTATAACGTATAATTGTATAACGTATAATTGTATAACGTATAATTGTATAACGTATAATTGTATCACGTATAATTGTATAACGTATAATTGTATAACGTATAATTGTATAACCTATAATTGTATAACGTATAATTGTATAACCTATAATTGTATAACCTATAATTGTATAACGTATAATTGTATAACGTATAATTGTATAACGTATAATTGTATAACGTATAATTGTATAATGTCTAATTGTATAACGTATAATTGTAAAACGTATAATTGTATAACCTATAATTGTATAACCTATAATTGTATAACCTATAATTGTATAACCTATAATTGTATAACGTATAATTGTATAACGTATAATTGTATAACCTGTAATTGGAAAACGTATAATTGTATAACGTATAATTGTATAACGTATAATTGTATCACGTATAATTGTATAACGTATAATTGTATAACGTATAATTGTATAACCTATAATTGTATAACGTATAATTGTATAACGTATAATTGTATAACCTATAATTGTATAACCTATAATTGTATAACGTATAATTGTAAAACGTATAATTGTATAACGTATAATTGTATAACGTATAATTGTATAACGTATAATTGTATAACGTATAATTGTATAACGTATAATTGTATAACGTATAATTGTAAAACGTATAATTGTATAACGTATAATTGTATAACGTATAATTGTATTACGTATTATTGTATAACGTATAATTTTATAACGTATAATTGTAAAACGTATAATTTTATAACGTATAATTGTAAAACGTATAATTGTATAACGTACAATTGTATAACGTATAATTGTATAACGTATAATTGTATAACGTATAATTGTATAACGTATAATTGTATCACGTATAATTGTATATCGTATAATTGTATAACGTATAATTGTATAACCTATAATTGTATAACGTATAATTGTATAACCTATAATTGTATAACCTATAATTGTATAACGTATAATTGTATAACGTATAATTGTATAACGTATAATTGTATAACGTATAATTGTATAATGTCTAATTGTATAACGTATAATTGTAAAACGTATAATTGTATAACCTATAATTGTATAACCTATAATTGTATAACCTTTTTTTTTTTTTTTTTTTTTTTTTTTTCCTTCCCCATGAGGGGTATCGCTTCCTCTCTGTTTCTTCTCGAGGGGGGTGTTGGTGAGGGCCCATTCTGTGATTCACTCACCAACATCACTATCTCGAGTGTGGTTTCTCATGTTCTTGGCTGTAATTTATAAAATAATAATGATGAGTATATCCTTTGAATTCTATTTTATATATTTTTTAATTGTTATTTCTATTTTATATATTTTAATCAATATTAATTTTTGTTCCAGGGGTGGAATATCCGGATTCCATCACAAACCAGAACTGATAAGTATATTTTTATAATCTTATTTATATTCTTTGATTTATTAGTTATTATCTAAATTTATATTTGTTTTGTTTTTAATAATAGTAATGAGTATTTCAGTATTCATCTAATTTGACTTATTCGTTTTTTTCTGGTTAATTAGGATTACCCAAAAGAAGGTCCGTGGTATTTTAGGTAAGTGTTAGGTAAGATGTCTATGTTTCATTTTTCTTTGTTTTCTTTTTTTAATTGTCGTTCGTATTCTTCTTTTTTATTTATAATATCGTTAATGAATGTATTAATCTTTTTCCAATTTTCTTTTGAATGAAGCATGCATTCAACGAAAGTATCTACTGTAAAATCTTTATCTATGTCTATTTGTAATTGTAATCTTTGTGCTTCCCATTTTTCGCATGTGAATAATGTGTGTTCCGCATCATCAGGTACATCTTCACACCACCAGCAGTGATCATTTGGTGCTTTTTTAATTTTTCGAAGGTAAGTTTTAAACACCCCATGACCGGTTATGGCCTGAGTTAATCTGTAATTTAAACAGCCAAATTTTCTTTCTTTCCGGTTTTTGGGGTCTGGAATCAATCTTTTGGTGCACATCCCTGTTGTTTGATGGTGCCATAAATTGTTCCATCTGTTCCAGGTTTGATTTTCAAGGTCGTTTTTTTGTTCTTCTGATTGATCTATTTTCCACTGTCTTAAATCATCGTCATCATTTGAATTTATTCTAAATTTTCTAGATATTTCGTAAAGTGATTTACGATTGGCCAATGTGTACTCCAGAGGAAGGTAACCGGTGATAGCACATAAAGAATATCTACCTGCGGATCTATATGCTCTCGCTACTCTAATCAGACCAGTTCTTTGAATTCTAGCAAGCTTTCTACAATTACATTTATATTTAAGTGCAGATTCTGCCCATACTGGGCTGCCGTAGCATACTATGGATTCTGCTATATTGTAATATAAACGGGGACCAGAATATGTTGGTCCACCAATATTTGCCATTATTCTGGATAACTCCCCGATCACTTTACTTACTCGTTCTTCTAACATATTTAAATGGAATGTGTAATTATTTAGTTTAGTTAAATGTATACCTAAATATTTTAAGTTTTGGTTAGCTGTAATTAGGGTACCTTGAAGATTAATTGTGAAATTTCCTGGGATATGTTTTCTATTAGTAAATATAAATTTTAGTAGGATATATAGGCGGGTTCTAAATACTAATTATCATTGTAGGTAGGTTTCTACCTTACCGACGGAGCTGAACCAGTAGGTTCTGTTCCATACTAACTTGCCGTATAGCGCGAGCATATTTTTGCGGGGGCGGGGTGAGGGGAATTTTCATGATGGTATTGCGTAAGCCACCGTTCGTAGGCGAGGGGGGAGGGGGAGGGGGGATTTTTAGTTTTCCAGGTATTGCATTTAAGATCGGCTTCCTGGTATTGCGTGAGCCTGGTATGTTTATAATAATATAAACATCCTGTCGACGGCGGGAGTCGCGATATCGGATCTCTGTTCTCATTCGGCTTATCATTTTTAAATAAACATCCTTTGACCCAATTACATCTCTGTTACTGCACAGTCTTTCTTTATCATTTTCTCTCCTCATCTTTATGTCGTCTGAAAATAGGTTCTGTTTCATGCTAACTTACCATATAGCTCGACCATATTTTGCGGGGTGGTGGGGGAGGGGGACACCTTATAGCCCGACAATATTTTGTGGGGGGTGGGGGGAGGGGGGGGGATTTTTCAAGACCAGTTCCCTGGTATTGCGTAAGCTCCGTTCGAGGGGAGGGGAGATTTTTCAAGGAAATTAATAAATAAACATCCTTTGGCTCTGATCACATCTCTGTTTTCGTTCTCTTTATCATTTCTCTCCTCGTCTTTACTGTATATTCCTAATAGCAACATCCTTTTGACGGCCGGTATCGAGTCGCGATATCTAACCACATCTGTTTTCACTCAGTCTTTTCATCATCATTTCTTTCCTCTTCTTTATATAGGTAGTCATAGAATCGAAGAGTCGTAGAATCGCGTCCGAACGTGTTTCTTACCTATGGGGAGAGGGGTTGACCTTGATTTTTTCAAAGACTGTTTCCCACGAGAACACGTGCACTTTCGTTTAAGATGATTGACCTGAACGATGTAAGAGAGACAGGGAGAGACCGTTCATGATGTGTGAGAGAGAGAGAGAGAGAGAGAGCGCGCGAGACAGCGAGAGAGAGAGTTTTTAAATAACAGAGCGGTATAGAGTTTCTCCTTATCTTTTCGACGCGACTATCGCGAAATAGCGCGAGCCCGTTTCAGAGCAGTATAAAGTTTCTTTTTCGATGTAAGATCATGTCCGAACATCTTTTCTTATATCGCGAACGGAGATTTCGTTCCCCTCTTTTTGAAAAATTAATACGAATAAGAATTTACGTACTCAAGATGTTTTGAATCCAGATTTTATGAATAATTTGATTGAATTTGCTGACGGAAACATAATCATAGCTGTTACAAAGGGCAAAGAAATTAGCGGCGTCGATTTTATATGCCTTATCCAGTAATGAGAAGAACGATGATTCTGGAACCATTAAATAAAAATGAAATGGTGCTTAAATCCTATAAACTTATTGATGAATTAATAAATGAATTTTATAAGAAAAAATAGTTATGAGCTATGATGAAGTAGTTTAAAAAAAAAACGGGTATTTTTAAAAACGTTCCAGCCTTGAAGTAAATATTAATGGTTATAATGCAGATATTTTACAATTATTCGAATCGAATATGGAATTACAGTTTGTACTTGACGAATATTCGACGGTGAGTTATGTAACCAATTACATTAGTAAAATTGAAGGAGGTTTATCAAAATTATTAAGGGAAGCTGCTATTGATTATGATAATAAACAATAAGACAGTTGAGAAAAATTTCGAAATATTACCAATGCTTTTTAAATAGTAATTTAATGTATGCACAAGAAGCAGCCTATCGTGTTATATCATTACCTTTATCAAAGCAAAGTAGAAAGGCAGTATACATGAATACCAATCCGATATCAGAACGTGTATTAATGTTAAAATCTGAGAATGCTTTTAAAAAATGAAATGAAGACTCCACCGAAATTTATATGGATGATATATTTGATAATTATAGTAGAAGAGATATTGATTTACATGATATGTGCATCGCTGAGTTTGCAACGAATTACCAAAAAAGATCATGAAAAAAGGAACAAGAGGAAGGTGATGCGGACAATAATGAGGAAAATGACGAAGTAAATGATTTCAGACTTCGACAGCAAACAGCTATTATTGGATACAGACGATATAAATACAAAATTTTTTATAACTTTTTTATTTAATAAAAGTATATATTTAGATACTGTGAGTAAAAAAATTAATAATTTTATATATTTATTAATTACTTAAAATTATTACTTAATAACTTTTTTCTTTTTTCAGACTCAATGAAGAAACATATATAATCAATACAATTATTTTTATAATTAAAATTATTTTTTAATAAAAAATCTTATATTTATTACATTATTTTTTTCATTTTTAAAAATTTATTTTATCACGTTCGAGCGACGATTCTTTCGCGATTCCACAGACATCCATACCACGAGGGTTTGGCGGGATTGTATCCGGATCGACTCCGATCGGTACGTTGCCACAGTTCACCCCGCAAACGTATCCGCAGGATCTTGACCAGGCGCGATGCTCCGTCATAGGATCATCATCCTCTTCCCATCGAGTCAGCTGTATACCGCATTCGAAACATTCAACGAATTCCTCATCACCCAGATGGAAAAATCCTGCGGCGGCGAGTTTCTCCGATTGGACGATGTGTGAGTAACGCCAGTCGTGAAAACTTTGTAGTCTGTCGCGTTCGAGACGATAATCGGGAAGTGGTGTTGCGTTATCGGTTGTTGTTGCGACGGATCTCATAATCATTGTGATACTCTGTGTGAAAAAAAAAAAATCAAAAAACGTAAAAGTAGGTGTCGTGTTTTACGGTTTTGACTCGCGGGAAAAATTCAAAGATGTAGACGCGTTTTTATATCTGATACTTTACGTGTTTTTATAATTGTTAACCCATGCTCGAAATGTTTGTACTTCGCGCAGACAGCAATGATACGGTTTCGTTTTGACGTTTTTTACCGGTTGCCAACAGTGAAGTCGACAAGGTTCGCCGTCAGCAATTTCATACATAGGATCGTGAACTAGTACATCGTATTTCGGACAGTTGAAATCTTCCAAGTTTATCGAGTTTATTTGCATTTGCCGAAGGATGTCTCTCTCGAAACATCCACCTTTGTATGCTACGACAGGATTCGCGTAATCGCGCACAAAATTTTGAATTACTTCGAATATATCGTGTTGTTGATAGTTTTCATAGCCAAAATCTTTAAATGGAATCCCATGCACGAAATTGCTGACATACCATGCAGACTTTTTGTCAGCGTCGGATAAGCAACGAAAGTTCCTTCCCAAGCGAAATTCAGAGAGTTCGAACGAGCCGTCGCGACAAACATCGATCATGGCTAATTCTTTGCATATAAATCTTTTTCCACAATGAAACCGTCCATGTCGATGATTTGAGTGATTCGATCCATCTGAATAAAAGAATGTACTTTCACTAGATTTTTACATCGTTTTTTAAAAACTTTTTTATTGTACTTACTGTCAAAGAAAAAGGGGAATGCGCGAAGTTGGCCGGTCGGATGATAAGATCATACACGCGATATAACGTCGTATAGCGACTGTGATTGTATACGTTTTTATGACGAGTGGCGAGCAATTTATAATGAATACCCCTACCACCATATTTCGCTCTATGGTGGAGGGAGGTGATATTATTACTATAATTTTTCTTTTTAATAAATACGAGTTTAATTGTATGAGGAGAAGGAGGAGGAGGAGGAGGAGGATTGTTTTTAAATTTAAAAAAAATAAGATCATTCACATAATATTGCTTCATTTGATAAAGTATATATTTTTTTTGTCAACATAAGAGCGGTTTAAGTAATTTTTCGAACAATGTTCATGAATGAACGATGGACTCCACGATGCGGTCATGTATCATCAAGCAGTAGGCTGTTGTCGATGGGAGAACGTTGGTTCGACATTCGAATTCAATTCGCACGTCGATCGTAGCATTTCTTAACGCTTAGTTTTGTCGTGAACAATCGAGACCAACGAGCGGACCATATCGCAGGAAATCCATGTTCAAATACAGTGGACGAAATTTCTATAAGAACTCTACTATTTTTTAACAAAATGTTCAAGTATTTTGATAATACGATTAAAGGAAGGCTAGAAAATAATTAAGGAATATAAGAAAGCAGATATCAATACTCTGAATCCAAAAGAACTGCTTTATTTTTGTTATGAACAAAATATTACAACTGTAACGAAATTTTTACAAGAACAGTCTCATAAATTCGAACGAGAAATTAAGTTTATAATATCAGTATTTAGTACTTGCACCGTTACATTTAATCACTTCAAATATTATTATTTTCCATACTACAAACTAATTTTTTCCAACGTTGTTTTATGGATTTTATTCCGCTCGTGTCTTACTGCGTTTTCTAACTCTTTAATGTTGTTATACTGCTTCCCATTTTTATACATATATTGCTCGTGATAGGATTCCCCGTAAATTTTCTATTGGGTTTAGATCAGGCAACGTGACGGTCAGTTCATTAGTTGCAAATTCTTTTGTCTAAACCACTCCGGAGTCTTCTTAGCATTGTGTATCACCGCGTTATCTTGTTGAAAAATAACGTCGTCATGACTTTTCTCTACAAAGCAAAGAGGTAAAAAATAAGGGAACGAAGAGAAAACAGATGTAACAATCACAAATCGAAAAATGAATCCTGAAAGTTTCACAATTTTTGATGAATGTATAATGATCACGGACCAGCATATCGAACAAAATAATTATGAATATGCAGCGTCTGCAGAATGTTTCCTCAACGATGGATATATCTATACTTTAGTAACAGCCGAATGTAAAGAAGTCATAAAACCTGATTGTTATTTTACAAGATAAACATATGAATTTATTTCACGAAATTATATGCAAAAATCTAAACGAGCGTGGAATATACAATTTTGCTGAAGATACTGGTAAAGTTCGAGCTTTTGAGTAATTTACAAGAGATCCCTGAAGATGAGACGAATATTCAGATAATATACACTGGTGAACTTGGAGAAAAGGTAGTAGGACATTGGATTTGTACAAGATCTGATGGCAACGGCAATGTACACATTTGTGTTAGTTTTAATGTTAATCATTTGAACCATGATGTAATAGATTATTTGAATATCCTTTATAAATATAATAAGAAATATATATATATATATATATTTCACGTCAGATACAGCTCCAGGTACAGATACAGGTACAGGTATAGCGCATGCACAGTACGGCGGTTGAACAGTACGCAGTATGGCTGTTGTACATCTATCCATGGATCTCTCAAGAACGGTCGACGCGTTTCTCGTTCAATGCAGAACGAGTTTAGAACGGGGGTTCGACATCAAACAGAGTATTGAACTACATTGGACATTGTTCAAAACGCCCTCAATTGATGCAACAAAAGAGATTGCCAATAAGAGTGAAGTTGAAAAACTAGAGGAAACGGCTGGTCACATGCAGTCGCATGTTACTGGTCAGCGTACGTGAACAGCTATTTTTTTACTCGATGAATGCTACTTAATATCGATAATACGTGGCGGCACAGTACAGGTACAGGTACAGGTACAGCTACAGGTACAGGTACAGGTACAGGTACAGGTACAGATATAGGTACAGATACAGGTACAGGTACAGCAACAGGTACAGGTACAGTATGGCGGTTGAACAGTACGCAGTATGACTGTTGTACAGTACGCAGTATAGCTGTTGTACATCTATCCATGGATCTCTCAAGATCGGTCGACGTATTTCTTTTTACATGTTCACGATTAATATCTTAATATTGTCATGAAAGCTTATTCCGAAGTTCTCCAGCCGATCGTCGTCAATGATGTTGTCCATATCGTCTTTTCACCTTCTCCTTCAAGACCTCGAACGTTTGCATTTGCGACTCATCCACAGCACAGGTACAGGCACAGGTAGAGGTACAGGTACAGGTACAGGTAAAGGTACAGGTACAGGTACAGGTACAGGTACAGGTACAGGTACAGGTACAGGTACAGGTACAGGTACAGGTACAGGTACAGGTACAGGTACAGTATGGCTGTCTGTCTGTCTGTCTGTCTGTCTGTCTGTCCGTCTGTCTGTCTGTCTGTCTGTCTGTCTGTCTGTCTGTCTGTCTGTCTGTAATTTAAATAAGCTTCTTACAGTTTAGTAATGTATGTCGGCTAACTTCCTACCCTCATCACAAGATGGATAGTTCATCCTTCAAGATATGACCGATACTTTTTCCCAGCGCTCTCTCTCTCAAGATTGATGACTTTTATGATGAGTGCTACTTAATAATGATAATACAGGTACAGATACAGGTACAGGTACAGGTACAGGTACAGGTACAGGTACAGGTACAGGTACAGGTACAGGTACAGATACAGGTACAGATACAGGTACAGATACAGGTACAGATACAGGTACAGATACAGGTACAGCTACAGCTACAGCTACAGGTATAGTATGGCGGTTGAACAGTACGCAGTATGCCTGTTGCACAGTACGCAGTATGGCTGTTGTACATCTATCCATGAATCTCTCAAGATGGGTCGACGTATTTCTTTATACATGTTCACGATTAATATCTTAATATTGTCATGAAAGCTTATTCCAAAGTTCTCCAGCCGATCGCAGTCAATGATGTTGTCCATATCGTCTTTTCACATTCTCCTTCAAGGCCTCGAACGTTTGCATTTGCGACTCATTCACAGCACAGGTACAGGCACAGGTAGAGGTACAGGTACAGTGCATGTACAGGTATAACACATGTACAGTACGAAGCACTGTCTGGAAACTGAAATGGAAACGGAGGAAGGGGAGGCTTGGTGGTTGAGGTTAGGATAGCATTAGGATAGGGCTAGGATAGGGTTAGGATAGGCGAGGGAGATGTCGAAAAATATAGATGAAACGACTGGTCACATGCAATTGCATGTGACTGGTCAACTCACGGAAGAGCTAGCTCATCACGTCGACCGTTCTTGAGAGATCCATGGATAGATGTACAACAGCCATACTGCGTACTGTTCAACCGCCGTACTGTGCATGCGCTATACCTGTACCTGTATCTGTACCTGGAGCTGTATCTGACGTGAAATATATATATATATATATTTCTTATTATATTTATAAAGGATATTCAAATAATCTATTACATCATGGTTCAAATGATTAACATTAAAACTAACACAAATGTGTACATTGCCGTTGCCATCAGATCTTGTACAAATCCAATGTCCTACTACCTTTTCTCCAAGTTCACCAGTGTATATTATCTGAATATTCGTCTCATCTTCAGGGATCTCTTGTAAATTACTCAAAAGCTCGAACTTTACCAGTATCTTCAGCAAAATTGTATATTCCACGCTCGTTTAGATTTTTGCATATAATTTCGTGAAATAAATTCATATGTTTATCTTGTAAAATAACAATCAGGTTTTATGACTTCTTTACATTCGGCTGTTACTAAAGTATAGATATATCCATCGTTGAGGAAACATTCTGCAGACGCTGCATATTCATAATTATTTTGTTCGATATGCTGGTCCGTGATCATTATACATTCATCAAAAATTGTGAAACTTTCAGGATTCATTTTTCGATTTGTGATTGTTACATCTGTTTTCTCTTCGTTCCCTTATTTTTTACCTCTTTGCTTTGTAGAGAAAAGTCATGACGACGTTATTTTTCAACAAGATAACGCGGTGATACACAATGCTAAGAAGACTCCGGAGTGGTTTAGACAAAAGAATTTGCAACTAATGAACTGACCGTCACGTTGCCTGATCTAAACCCAATAGAAAATTTACGGGGAATCCTATCACGAGCAATATATGTATAAAAATGGGAAGCAGTATAACAACATTAAAGAGTTAGAAAACGCAGTAAGACACGAGCGGAATAAAATCCATAAAACAACGTTGGAAAAAATTAGTTTGTAGTATGGAAAATAATAATATTTGAAGTGATTAAATGTAACGGTGCAAGTACTAAATACTGATATTATAAACTTAATTTCTCGTTCGAATTTATGAGACTGTTCTTGTAAAAATTTCGTTACAGTTGTAATATTTTGTTCATAACAAAAATAAAGCAGTTCTTTTGGATTCAGAGTATTGATATCTGCTTTCTTATATTCCTTAATTATTTTCTAGCCTTCCTTTAATCGTATTATCAAAATACTTGAACATTTTGTTAAAAAATAGTAGAGTTCTTATAGAAATTTCGTCCACTGTATTTGAACATGGATTTCCTGCGATATGGTCCGCTCGTTGGTCTCGATTGTTCACGACAAAACTAAGCGTTAAGAAATGCTACGATCGACGTGCGAATTGAATTCGAATGTCGAACCAACGTTCTCCCATCGACAACAGCCTACTGCTTGATGATACATGACCGCATCGTGGAGTCCATCGTTCATTCATGAACATTGTTCGAAAAATTACTTAAACCGCTCTTATGTTGACAAAAAAAATATATACTTTATCAAATGAAGCAATATTATGTGAATGATCTTATTTTTTTTAAATTTAAAAACAATCCTCCTCCTCCTCCTCCTCCTTCTCCTCATACAATTAAACTCGTATTTATTAAAAAGAAAAATTATAGTAATAATATCACCTCCCTCCACCATAGAGCGAAATATGGTGGTAGGGGTATTCATTATAAATTGCTCGCCACTCGTCATAAAAACGTATACAATCACAGTCGCTATACGACGTTATATCGCGTGTATGATCTTATCATCCGACCGGCCAACTTCGCGCATTCCCCTTTTTCTTTGACAGTAAGTACAATAAAAAAGTTTTTAAAAAACGATGTAAAAATCTAGTGAAAGTACATTCTTTTATTCAGATGGATCGAATCACTCAAATCATCGACATGGACGGTTTCATTGTGGAAAAAGATTTATATGCAAAGAATTAGCCATGATCGATGTTTGTCGCGACGGCTCGTTCGAACTCTCTGAATTTCGCTTGGGAAGGAACTTTCGTTGCTTATCCGACGCTGACAAAAAGTCTGCATGGTATGTCAGCAATTTCGTGCATGGGATTCCATTTAAAGATTTTGGCTATGAAAACTATCAACAACACGATATATTCGAAGTAATTCAAAATTTTGTGCGCGATTACGCGAATCCTGTCGTAGCATACAAAGGTGGATGTTTCGAGAGAGACATCCTTCGGCAAATGCAAATAAACTCGATAAACTTGGAAGATTTCAACTGTCCGAAATACGATGTACTAGTTCACGATCCTATGTATGAAATTGCTGACGGCGAACCTTGTCGACTTCACTGTTGGCAACCGGTAAAAAACGTCAAAACGAAACCGTATCATTGCTGTCTGCGCGAAGTACAAACATTTCGAGCATGGGTTAACAATTATAAAAACACGTAAAGTATCAGATATAAAAACGCGTCTACATCTTTGAATTTTTCCCGCGAGTCAAAACCGTAAAACACGACACCTACTTTTACGTTTTTTGATTTTTTTTTTTTTCACACAGAGTATCACAATGATTATGAGATCCGTCGCAACAACAACCGATAACGCAACACCACTTCCCGATTATCGTCTCGAACGCGACAGACTACAAAGTTTTCACGACTGGCGTTACTCACACATCGTCCAATCGGAGAAACTCGCCGCCGCAGGATTTTTCCATCTGGGTGATGAGGAATTCGTTGAATGTTTCGAATGCGGTATACAGCTGACTCGATGGGAAGAGGATGATGATCCTATGACGGAGCATCGCGCCTGGTCAAGATCCTGCGGATACGTTTGCGGGGTGAACTGTGGCAACGTACCGATCGGAGTCGATCCGGATACAATCCCGCCAAACCCTCGTGGTATGGATGTCTGTGGAATCGCGAAAGAATCGTCGCTCGAACGTGATAAAATAAATTTTTAAAAATGAAAAAAATAATGTAATAAATATAAGATTTTTTATTAAAAAATAATTTTAATTATAAAAATAATTGTATTGATTATATATGTTTCTTCATTGAGTCTGAAAAAAGAAAAAAGTTATTAAGTAATAATTTTAAGTAATTAATAAATATATAAAATTATTAATTTTTTTACTCACAGTATCTAAATATATACTTTTATTAAATAAAAAAGTTATAAAAAATTTTGTATTTATATCGTCTGTATCCAATAATAGCTGTTTGCTGTCGAAGTCTGAAATCATTTACTTCGTCATTTTCCTCATTATTGTCCGCATCACCTTCCTCTTGTTCCTTTTTTCATGATCTTTTTTGGTAATTCGTTGCAAACTCAGCGATGCACATATCATGTAAATCAATATCTCTTCTACTATAATTATCAAATATATCATCCATATAAATTTCGGTGGAGTCTTCATTTCATTTTTTAAAAGCATTCTCAGATTTTAACATTAATACACGTTCTGATATCGGATTGGTATTCATGTATACTGCCTTTCTACTTTGCTTTGATAAAGGTAATGATATAACACGATAGGCTGCTTCTTGTGCATACATTAAATTACTATTTAAAAAGCATTGGTAATATTTCGAAATTTTTCTCAACTGTCTTATTGTTTATTATCATAATCAATAGCAGCTTCCCTTAATAATTTTGATAAACCTCCTTCAATTTTACTAATGTAATTGGTTACATAACTCACCGTCGAATATTCGTCAAGTACAAACTGTAATTCCATATTCGATTCGAATAATTGTAAAATATCTGCATTATAACCATTAATATTTACTTCAAGGCTGGAACGTTTTTAAAAATACCCGTTTTTTTTTTAAACTACTTCATCATAGCTCATAACTATTTTTTCTTATAAAATTCATTTATTAATTCATCAATAAGTTTATAGGATTTAAGCACCATTTCATT
Organism: Lasioglossum morio; assembly: GCA_916610235.2. NCBI lineage: Eukaryota > Metazoa > Arthropoda > Insecta > Hymenoptera > Halictidae > Lasioglossum > Lasioglossum morio. Next base: position 39,038,016 of record OU744324.1, on the reverse strand, counting down.
TTTATTTAATGGTTCCAGAATCATCGTTCTTCTCATTACTGGATAAGGCATATAAAATCGACGCCGCTAATTTCTTTGCCCTTTGTAACAGCTATGATTATGTTTCCGTCAGCAAATTCAATCAAATTATTCATAAAATCTGGATTCAAAACATCTTGAGTACGTAAATTCTTATTCGTATTAATTTTTCAAAAAGAGGGGAACGAAATCTCCGTTCGCGATATAAGAAAAGATGTTCGGACATGATCTTACATCGAAAAAGAAACTTTATACTGCTCTGAAACGGGCTCGCGCTATTTCGCGATAGTCGCGTCGAAAAGATAAGGAGAAACTCTATACCGCTCTGTTATTTAAAAACTCTCTCTCTTACATCGTGAACGGTCTCTCTCTCCCTTACATCGTGAATGGTCTCTCTCTCTCTCTCTCTCTCGCTGTCTCGCGCGCTCTCTCTCTCTCTCTCTCTCTCACACACACATCATGAACGGTCTCTCTCTGTCTCTCTTACATCGTTCAGGTCAATCATCTTAAACGAAAGTGCACGTGTTCTCGTGGGAAACAGTCTTTGAAAAAATCAAGGTCAACCCCTCTCCCCATAGGTAAGAAACACGTTCGGACGCGATTCTACGACTCTTCGATTCTATGACTACCTATATAAAGAAGAGGAAAGAAATGATGATGAAAAGACTGAGTGAAAACAGATGTGGTCAGATATCGCGACTCGATACCGGCCGTCAAAAGGATGTTGCTATTAGGAATATACAGTAAAGACGAGGAGAGAAATGATAAAGAGAGCGAAAACAGAGATGTGATCAGAGCCAAAGGATGTTTATTTATTAATTTCCTTGAAAAATCTCCCCTCCCCTCGAACGGAGCTTACGCAATACCAGGGAACTGGTCTTGAAAAATCCCCCCCCCCTCCCCCCACCCCCCACAAAATATTGTCGGGCTATAAGGTGTCCCCCTCCCCCACCACCCCGCAAAATATGGTCGAGCTATATGGTAAGTTAGCATGAAACAGAACCTATTTTCAGACGACATAAAGATGAGGAGAGAAAATGATAAAGAAAGACTGTGCAGTAACAGAGATGTAATTGGGTCAAAGGATGTTTATTTAAAAATGATAAGCCGAATGAGAACAGAGATCCGATATCGCGACTCCCGCCGTCGACAGGATGTTTATATTATTATAAACATACCAGGCTCACGCAATACCAGGAAGCCGATCTTAAATGCAATACCTGGAAAACTAAAAATCCCCCCTCCCCCTCCCCCCTCGCCTACGAACGGTGGCTTACGCAATACCATCATGAAAATTCCCCTCACCCCGCCCCCGCAAAAATATGCTCGCGCTATACGGCAAGTTAGTATGGAACAGAACCTACTGGTTCAGCTCCGTCGGTAAGGTAGAAACCTACCCACAATGATAATTAGTATTTAGAACCCGCCTATATATCCTACTAATTTTGTTTTGTGTGGAGCCATTTTAAGGCCTTTTTCTTCGAGCCAAGGATAAATATGTTGATTTATAGTATTTTCAATGTTTTCTTTTAGTTTTTCCAATTTACGATTTGCAGTGTATATTAAAATGTCATCTGCGTAGGCAATAACATTTATTTCTTCTGGGAAATTTATGCTCAGCATCTCATCATAGAGAAGATTCCACAATATTGGGGATAGAACGGAGCCTTGTGGGACTCCCTTTTGCATGTTAATATTAGTATTTTTATCTATAGCTTTATATGTTATGTTTCTATTTCGAAAAAAGTTTTGAATTAGTTTTTGTAAGTGATCCGGGAATTGTCTTCTTTTTAATGTTTCGAAAATATTGCACCATTTTACTGAATTAAAAGCATTCTTTATATCTAGGCTGATAATTATACCATAATTGTTTTCATTGTTTTTTCTGACAAAGTAATCATAGACTTTTTGCAATGCATCTATTGTGCAACGACCTTTATAAAAACCAAATTGGTTTTCATGGTATGGGGTTGGTCCTAAGTGGTTCATTATTTTTATTTCTATAATCTTTTCGAGAATTTTATTCAAACAATCACCGATGCATATTGGTCTGAAATTAGATGGTTCCAACGAGTCATCTTTATTTTTTCGCAGTAAAATAACTCTGGCCTTCTTCCACTGGGGTAGTATGTAGTTTAGTTTCAAGCAGTTGTTTATGATTTGAGTAAATCGAGTACGATCGTTCAGCATAATATGTCTAATCAGACCTGGTGGGATTTTGTCGGGTCCTGAGGCCTTTCGCACATCAAGTTTATTGGCAATTTCCCAAATTTCACCAGTGTTGGTCTGAATATAATTATTAACATGAGTAAAGTCATCGTATGTGGTTTCCATTGAATCTCGAGGGAATAATTCAGATAAAATTGTAGAAGCTTCGAATGATTTTAATATAGGTGGAGGTAGTCTACCTTTCATTCTGTTGCGAATTACTTGGAAGGGTTTTCCCCATATATCTATTTTTAGTAAGTTATTAAATTGTTCCCATGCTTGTTTTTTACTGTCTATTATTAAGTGTTTGAATTGTTTTTTTAATTTTAAATATTGTTCTATTTCAGGTTCTGCTGGTTCGTGTTTTTTAGTTTTTCGTTGCATGATTCTTCTGGATTCCATTACTTTTGCACGAATTTTTTCTAATTCTGGATTCCACCAGGGGTTTTCTTTCATTTTAAATTTGTTGTTTCTTTTTTTAAGTGTTTTTTCGCAGGTAAGTGTTATGTTTTTAAAATATTTATTAATAGTTATTTTGTTATCAGTGTTTTGCCAGTCTATTAAATTGTTAAGTTCGTTAAAAGTTTTATTAAAGTTATTTTCATCGAAAGTTTTTAAGTTCCATGACCATTCTATGTTATTAGATACATTAATTTGTTTGTTCTTTTTAGGGTTAATCGAATGTACACAATAGAAGTGATCTGATGCGTTATAGTTTTTATTAATTTTACTTGTAATTCCTGGGGTTAAACAAGCGGAAGCACAAATAATATCGATTTTTGATGTTCGTGTACCTTCTCGATTACTGAATGTGTAATTGCCTCCAGTGGTAATGATTGGGATAAGGTCCATCTCATTAATATAATGATCCATCACTCTACCTCTTCTATTGAGTAATCTATCTCCGAATTGTCGAGATCTAGCATTCGGATCTCCCAGTAAGATTACAGGGTTTTTCCAGTTTTTTCTTGCTTGTTTTAAATCTTCGAAATAGTCAATGTATTGAGATTTGGAAGAATTAGGTGATATGTAAATGTTAATTAGTGTAAAATGTTCTGTATGAATGCCAACGATAATTGTATAACCTATAATTGTATAACGTATAATTGTAAAACGTATAATTGTATAACGTATAATTGTATAACGTATAATTGTATAACGTATAAATGTATATCGTATAATTGTATAACGTATAATTGTATAACGTATAATTGTATAACCTATACTTGTATAACCTATAATTGTATAACGTATAATTGTAAAACGTATAATTGTATAACGTATAATTGTATAACGTATAATTGTATGACGTATAATTGTATAACGTATAATTGTATAACGTATAATTGTATAACGTATAATTGTATAACGTATAATTGTATAACGTATAATTGTATAACGTATAATTGTATAACGTATAATTGTATAACGTATAATTGTATAACGTATAATTGTAAAACGTATAATTGTATAACGTATAATTGTATAACGTATAATTGTATCACGTATAATTGTATAACGTATAATTGTATAACGTATAATTGTATAACGTATAATTGTATAACCTATAATTGTATAACCTATAATTGTATAACGTATAATTGTAAAACGTATAATTGTATAACGTATAATTGTATAACGTATAATTGTATAACGTATAATTGTATAACGTATAATTGTATAACGTATAATTGTATAACCTATAATTTTATAACGTATAATTGTATAACGTATAATTTTATAACGTATAATTGTATAACGTATAATTGTATAACGTATAATTGTATAACGTATAATTGTATAACGTATAATTGTATGACGTATAATTGTATAACGTATAATTGTATAACGTATAATTGTATAACGTATAATTGTATAACGTATAATTGTATAACGTATAATTGTATAACGTATAATTGTATAACGTATAATTGTATAACGTATAATTGTAAAACGTATAATTGTATAACGTATAATTGTATAACGTATAATTGTATAACGTATAATTGTATAACGTATAATTGTATAACGTATAAATGTATATCGTATAATTGTATAACGTATAATTGTATAACGTATAATTGTATAACCTATACTTGTATAACCTATAATTGTATAACGTATAATTGTAAAACGTATAATTGTATAACGTATAATTGTATAACGTATAATTGTATAACGTATAATTGTATAACGTATAATTGTATAACGTATAATTGTATAACGTATAATTGTATAACGTATAATTGTATAACGTATAATTGTATAACGTATAATTGTATAACGTATAATTGTATAACGTATAATTGTATAACGTATAATTGTAAAACGTATAATTGTATAACGTATAATTGTATAACGTATAATTGTATCACGTATAATTGTATAACGTATAATTGTATAACGTATAATTGTATAACGTATAATTGTATAACCTATAATTGTATAACCTATAATTGTATAACGTATAATTGTAAAACGTATAATTGTATAACGTATAATTGTATAACGTATAATTGTATAACGTATAATTGTATAACGTATAATTGTATAACGTATAATTGTATAACCTATAATTTTATAACGTATAATTGTATAACGTATAATTTTATAACGTATAATTGTATAACGTATAATTGTATAACGTATAATTGTATAACGTATAATTGTATGACGTATAATTGTATAACGTATAATTGTATAACGTATAATTGTATAACGTATAATTGTATAACGTATAATTGTATAACGTATAATTGTATATAACGTATAATTGTATAACGTATAATTGTATAACGTATAATTGTAAAACGTATAATTGTATAACGTATAATTGTATAACGTATAATTGTATCACGTATAATTGTATAACGTATAATTGTATAACGTATAATTGTATAACGTATAATTGTATTACGTATAATTGTATAACGTATAATTGTATAACGTATAATTGTATAACGTATTATTGTATAACGTATAATTGTATAACGTATAATTGTATAACCTATAATTGTATAACGTATAATTGTATAACGTATAATTGTATAACGTATAATTGTATAACGAATAATTTTATAACGTATAATTGTAAAACGTATAATTGTATAACGTACAATTGTATAACGTATAATTGTATAACGTATAATTGTATAACCTATAATTGTATAACGTATAATTGTATAACGTATAATTGTATAACGTATAATTGTATAACGAATAATTTTATAACGTATAATTGTAAAACGTATAATTGTAAAACGTATAATTGTATAACGTACAATTGTATAACGTATAATTGTATAACGTATAATTGTATAACGTATAATTGTATAACGTATAATTGTATAACGTATAATTGTAAAACGTATAATTGTATAACGTATAATTGTATAACGTATAATTGTATAACGTATAATTGTATAACGTATAATTGTATAACGTATAAATGTATATCGTATAATTGTATAACGTATAATTGTATAACGTATAATTGTATAACCTATACTTGTATAACCTATAATTGTATAACGTATAATTGTAAAACGTATAATTGTATAACGTATAATTGTATAACGTATAATTGTATGACGTATAATTGTATAACGTATAATTGTATAACGTATAATTGTATAACGTATAATTGTATAACGTATAATTGTATAACGTATAATTGTATAACGTATAATTGTATAACGTATAATTGTATAACGTATAATTGTAAAACGTATAATTGTATAACGTATAATTGTATAACGTATAATTGTATCACGTATAATTGTATAACGTATAATTGTATAACGTATAAATGTATATCGTATAATTGTATAACGTATAATTGTATAACGTATAATTGTATAACCTATACTTGTATAACCTATAATTGTATAACGTATAATTGTAAAACGTATAATTGTATAACGTATAATTGTAAAACGTATAATTGTATAACGTATAATTGTATAACGTATAATTGTATAACGTATAATTGTATAACGTATAATTGTATAACGTATAAATGTATATCGTATAATTGTATAACGTATAATTGTATAACGTATAATTGTATAACCTATACTTGTATAACCTATAATTGTATAACGTATAATTGTATAACGTATAATTGTATAACGTATAATTGTATAACGTATAATTGTATGACGTATAATTGTATAACGTATAATTGTATAACGTATAATTGTATAACGTATAATTGTATAACGTATAATTGTATAACGTATAATTGTATAACGTATAATTGTATAACGTATAATTGTATAACGTATAATTGTAAAACGTATAATTGTATAACGTATAATTGTATAACGTATAATTGTATCACGTATAATTGTATAACGTATAATTGTATAACGTATAAATGTATATCGTATAATTGTATAACGTATAATTGTATAACGTATAATTGTATAACCTATACTTGTATAACCTATAATTGTATAACGTATAATTGTAAAACGTATAATTGTATAACGTATAATTGTATAACGTATAATTGTATGACGTATAATTGTATAACGTATAATTGTATAACGTATAATTGTATAACGTATAATTGTATAACGTATAATTGTATAACGTATAATTGTATAACGTATAATTGTATAACGTATAATTGTATAACGTATAATTGTATAACGTATAATTGTAAAACGTATAATTGTATAACGTATAATTGTATAACGTATAATTGTATCACGTATAATTGTATAACGTATAATTGTATAACGTATAATTGTATAACGTATAATTGTATAACCTATAATTGTATAACCTATAATTGTATAACGTATAATTGTAAAACGTATAATTGTATAACGTATAATTGTATAACGTATAATTGTATAACGTATAATTGTATAACGTATAATTGTATAACGTATAATTGTATAACCTATAATTTTATAACGTATAATTGTATAACGTATAATTTTATAACGTATAATTGTATAACGTATAATTGTATAACGTATAATTGTATAACGTATAATTGTATGACGTATAATTGTATAACGTATAATTGTATAACGTATAATTGTATAACGTATAATTGTATAACGTATAATTGTAAAACGTATAATTGTATAACGTATAATTGTATAACGTATAATTGTATCACGTATAATTGTATAACGTATAATTGTATAACGTATAAATGTATATCGTATAATTGTATAACGTATAATTGTATAACGTATAATTGTATAACCTATACTTGTATAACCTATAATTGTATAACGTATAATTGTAAAACGTATAATTGTATAACGTATAATTGTATAACGTATAATTGTATGACGTATAATTGTATAACGTATAATTGTATAACGTATAATTGTATAACGTATAATTGTATAACGTATAATTGTATAACGTATAATTGTATAACGTATAATTGTATAACGTATAATTGTATAACGTATAATTGTATAACGTATAATTGTAAAACGTATAATTGTATAACGTATAATTGTATAACGTATAATTGTATAACGTATAATTGTATAACGTATAATTGTATAACGTATAATTGTATAACGTATAATTGTATAACCTATAATTGTATAACCTATAATTGTATAACGTATAATTGTAAAACGTATAATTGTATAACGTATAATTGTATAACGTATAATTGTATAACGTATAATTGTATAACGTATAATTGTATAACGTATAATTGTATAACCTATAATTTTATAACGTATAATTGTATAACGTATAATTTTATAACGTATAATTGTATAACGTATAATTGTATAACGTATAATTGTATAACGTATAATTGTATGACGTATAATTGTATAACGTATAATTGTATAACGTATAATTGTATAACGTATAATTGTATAACGTATAATTGTATAACGTATAATTGTATATAACGTATAATTGTATAACGTATAATTGTATAACGTATAATTGTAAAACGTATAATTGTATAACGTATAATTGTATAACGTATAATTGTATCACGTATAATTGTATAACGTATAATTGTATAACGTATAATTGTATAACGTATAATTGTATTACGTATAATTGTATAACGTATAATTGTATAACGTATAATTGTATAACGTATAATTGTATAACGTATAATTGTATAACGTATAATTGTATAACCTATAATTGTATAACGTATAATTGTATAACGTATAATTGTATAACGTATAATTGTATAACGAATAATTTTATAACGTATAATTGTAAAACGTATAATTGTATAACGTACAATTGTATAACGTATAATTGTATAACGTATAATTGTATAACGTATAATTGTATAACCTATAATTGTATAACGTATAATTGTATAACGTATAATTGTATAACGTATAATTGTATAACGAATAATTTTATAACGTATAATTGTAAAACGTATAATTGTATAACGTACAATTGTATAACGTATAATTGTATAACGTATAATTGTATAACGTATAATTGTATAACGTATAATTGTATAACGTATAATTGTAAAACGTATAATTGTATAACGTATAATTGTATAACGTATAATTGTATAACGTATAATTGTATAACGTATAATTGTATAACGTATAAATGTATATCGTATAATTGTATAACGTATAATTGTATAACGTATAATTGTATAACCTATACTTGTATAACCTATAATTGTATAACGTATAATTGTAAAACGTATAATTGTATAACGTATAATTGTATAACGTATAATTGTATGACGTATAATTGTATAACGTATAATTGTATGACGTATAATTGTATAACGTATAATTGTATAACGTATAATTGTATAACGTATAATTGTATAACGTATAATTGTATAACGTATAATTGTATAACGTATAATTGTATAACGTATAATTGTATAACGTATAATTGTATAACGTATAATTGTAAAACGTATAATTGTATAACGTATAATTGTATAACGTATAATTGTATCACGTATAATTGTATAACGTATAATTGTATAACGTATAAATGTATATCGTAAAATTGTATAACGTATAATTGTATAACGTATAATTGTATAACCTATACTTGTATAACCTATAATTGTATAACGTATAATTGTAAAACGTATAATTGTATAACGTATAATTGTATAACGTATAATTGTATAACGTATAATTGTAAAACGTATAATTGTATAACGTATAATTGTATAACGTATAATTGTATCACGTATAATTGTATAACGTATAATTGTATAACGTATAATTGTATAACGTATAATTGTATAACCTATAATTGTATAACCTATAATTGTATAACGTATAATTGTAAAACGTATAATTGTATAACGTATAATTGTATCACGTATAATTGTATAACGTATAATTGTATAACGTATAATTGTATAACGTATAATTGTATAACCTATAATTGTATAACCTATAATTGTATAACGTATAATTGTAAAACGTATAATTGTATAACGTATAATTGTATAACGTATAATTGTATAACGTATAATTGTATAACGTATAATTGTATAACGTATAATTGTATAACCTATAATTTTATAACGTATAATTGTATAACGTATAATTTTATAACGTATAATTGTATAACGTATAATTGTATAACGTATAATTGTATAACGTATAATTGTATGACGTATAATTGTATAACGTATAATTGTATAACGTATAATTGTATAACGTATAATTGTATAACGTATAATTGTATATAACGTATAATTGTATAACGTATAATTGTATAACGTATAATTGTAAAACGTATAATTGTATAACGTATAATTGTATAACGTATAATTGTATCACGTATAATTGTATAACGTATAATTGTATAACGTATAATTGTATAACGTATAATTGTATTACGTATAATTGTATAACGTATAATTGTATAACGTATAATTGTATAACGTATAATTGTATAACGTATAATTGTATAACGTATAATTGTATAACCTATAATTGTATAACGTATAATTGTATAACGTATAATTGTATAACGTATAATTGTATAACGAATAATTTTATAACGTATAATTGTAAAACGTATAATTGTATAACGTACAATTGTATAACGTATAATTGTATAACGTATAATTGTATAACGTATAATTGTATAACCTATAATTGTATAACGTATAATTGTATAACGTATAATTGTATAACGTATAATTGTATAACGAATAATTTTATAACGTATAATTGTAAAACGTATAATTGTATAACGTACAATTGTATAACGTATAATTGTATAACGTATAATTGTATAACGTATAATTGTATAACGTATAATTGTATAACGTATAATTGTAAAACGTATAATTGTATAACGTATAATTGTATAACGTATAATTGTATAACGTATAATTGTATAACGTATAATTGTATAACGTATAAATGTATATCGTATAATTGTATAACGTATAATTGTATCACGTATAATTGTATAACGTATAATTGTATAACGTATAATTGTATAACGTATAATTGTATAACCTATAATTGTATAACCTATAATTGTATAACGTATAATTGTAAAACGTATAATTGTATAACGTATAATTGTATAACGTATAATTGTATAACGTATAATTGTATAACGTATAATTGTATAACGTATAATTGTATAACGTATAATTGTATAACGTATAATTGTATAACCTATAATTTTATAACGTATAATTGTATAACGTATAATTTTATAACGTATAATTGTATAACGTATAATTGTATAACGTATAATTGTATAACGTATAATTGTATAACGTATAATTGTATGACGTATAATTGTATAACGTATAATTGTATGACGTATAATTGTATAACGTATAATTGTATAACGTATAATTGTATAACGTATAATTGTATAACGTATAATTGTATAACGTATAATTGTAAAACGTATAATTGTATAACGTATAATTGTATAACGTATAATTGTATCACGTATAATTGTATAACGTATAATTGTATAACGTATAATTGTATAAGCTATACTTGTATAACCTATAATTGTATAACGTATAATTGTAAAACGTATAATTGTATAACGTATAATTGTATAACGTATAATTGTATGACGTATAATTGTATAACGTATAATTGTATAACGTATAATTGTATAACGTATAATTGTATAACGTATAATTGTATAACGTATAATTGTATAACGTATAATTGTATAACGTATAATTGTATAACGTATAATTGTATAACGTATAATTGTATAACGTATAATTGTATAACGTATAATTGTATCACGTATAATTGTATAACGTATAATTGTATAACGTATAATTGTATAACGTATAATTGTATAACGTATAATTGTATAACCTATAATTGTATAACGTATAATTGTAAAACGTATAATTGTATAACGTATAATTGTATAACGTATAATTGTATAACGTATAATTGTATAACGTATAATTGTATAACCTATAATTTTATAACGTATAATTGTATAACGTATAATTTTATAACGTATAATTGTATAACGTATAATTGTATAACGTATAATTGTATAACATATAATTGTATGACGTATAATTGTATAACGTACAATTGTATAACGTATAATTGTATAACGTATAATTGTATAACCTATAATTGTATAACGTATAATTGTAAAACGTATAATTGTATAACGTGTAATTGTATAACGTGTAATTGTATAACGTATAATTGTATAACGTATAATTTTATAACGTATAATTGTATAACGTATAATTGTATAACGTATAATTGTATAACGTATAATTGTATAACGCATAATTGTATGACGTATAATTGTATAACGTATAATTGTATAACGTATAATTGTATAACGTATAATTGTATAACGTATAATTGTATAACGTATAATTGTATAACGTATAATTGTATCACGTATAATTGTATAACGTATAATTGTATAACGTATAAATGTATATCGTATAATTGTATAACGTATAATTGTATAACGTATAATTGTATAACCTATACTTGTATAACCTATAATTGTATAACGTATAATTGTAAAACGTATAATTGTATAACGTATAATTGTATAACGTATAATTGTATGACGTATAATTGTATAACGTATAATTGTATAACGTATAATTGTATAACGTATAATTGTATAACGTATAATTGTATAACGTATAATTGTATAACGTATAATTGTATAACGTATAATTGTATAACGTATAATTGTATAACGTATAATTGTATAACGTATAATTGTATAACGTATAATTGTATCACGTATAATTGTATAACGTATAATTGTATAACGTATAATTGTATAACGTATAATTGTATAACCTATAATTGTATAACCTATAATTGTATAACGTATAATTGTAAAACGTATAATTGTATAACGTATAATTGTATAACGTATAATTGTATAACGTATAATTGTATAACGTATAATTGTATAACGTATAATTGTATAACCTATAATTTTATAACGTATAATTGTATAACGTATAATTTTATAACGTATAATTGTATAACGTATAATTGTATAACGTATAATTGTATAACGTATAATTGTATGACGTATAATTGTATAACGTATAATTGTATAACGTATAATTGTATAACGTATAATTGTATAACGTATAATTGTATAACGTATAATTGTATAACGTATAATTGTATAACGTATAATTGTATAACGTATAATTGTAAAACGTATAATTGTATAACGTATAATTGTATAACGTATAATTGTATCACGTATAATTGTATAACGTATAATTGTATAACGTATAATTGTATAACGTATAATTGTATTACGTATAATTGTATAACGTATAATTGTATAACGTATAATTGTATAACGTATAATTGTATAACGTATAATTGTATAACGTATAATTGTATAACCTATAATTGTATAACGTATAATTGTATAACGTATAATTGTATAACGTATAATTGTATAACGAATAATTTTATAACGTATAATTGTAAAACGTATAATTGTATAACGTACAATTGTATAACGTATAATTGTATAACGTATAATTGTATAACGTATAATTGTATAACCTATAATTGTATAACGTATAATTGTATAACGTATAATTGTATAACGTATAATTGTATAACGAATAATTTTATAACGTATAATTGTAAAACGTATAATTGTATAACGTACAATTGTATAACGTATAATTATATAACGTATAATTGTATAACGTATAATTGTATAACGTATAATTGTATCACGTATAATTGTATAACGTATAATTGTATAACGTATAATTGTATAACGTTTAATTGTATAACGTATAATTGTATAACGTATAATTGTATAACGTATAATTGTATAACGTATAATTGTATAACGTATAATTGTATAACGTATAATTGTATAACGTATAATTGTATAACGTATAATTGTATAACGTATAATTGTATAACGTATAAATGTATATCGTATAATTGTATAACGTATAATTGTATAACGTATAATTGTATAACCTATAATTGTATAACCTATAATTGTATAACGTATAATTGTATAACGTATAATTGTATAACGTATAATTTTATAACGTATAATTGTATAACGTATAATTGTATAACGTATAATTGTATAACGTATAATTGTATAACGTATAATTGTATGACGTATAATTGTATAACGTATAATTGTATAACGTATAATTGTATAACGTATAATTGTATAACGTATAATTGTATAACGTATAATTGTATAACGTATAATTGTATAACGTATAATTGTATAACGTATAATTGTATAACGTATAATTGTAAAACGTATAATTGTATAACGTATAATTGTATAACGTATAATTGTATCACGTATAATTGTATAACGTATAATTGTATAACGTATAATTGTATAACGTATAATTGTATAACCTATAATTGTATAACCTATAATTGTATAACGTATAATTGTAAAACGTATAATTGTATAACGTATAATTGTATAACGTATAATTGTATAACGTATAATTGTATAACGTATAATTGTATAACGTATAATTGTATAACGTATAATTGTATCACGTATAATTGTATAACGTATAATTGTATAACGTATAATTGTATAACGTATAATTGTATTACGTATAATTGTATAACGTATAATTGTATAACGTATAATTGTATAACGTATAATTGTATAACGTATAATTGTATAACGTATAATTGTATAACCTATAATTGTATAACGTATAATTGTATAACGTATAATTGTATAACGTATAATTGTATAACGAATAATTTTATAACGTATAATTGTAAAACGTATAATTGTATAACGTACAATTGTATAACGTATAATTGTATAACGTATAATTGTATAACGTATAATTGTATAACGTATAATTGTATAACGTATAATTGTATAACGTATAATTGTATAACGTATAATTGTATAACGAATAATTTTATAACGTATAATTGTAAAACGTATAATTGTATAACGTACAATTGTATAACGTATAATTGTATAACGTATAATTGTATAACGTATAATTGTATAACGTATAATTGTATCACGTATAATTGTATAACGTATAATTGTATAACGTATAATTGTATAACGTTTAATTGTATAACGTATAATTGTATAACGTATAATTGTATAACGTATAATTGTATAACGTATAATTGTATAACGTATAATTGTATAACGTATAATTGTATAACGTATAATTGTATAACGTATAATTGTATAACGTATAATTGTATAACGTATAAATGTATATCGTATAATTGTATAACGTATAATTGTATAACGTATAATTGTATAACCTATAATTGTATAACCTATAATTGTATAACGTATAATTGTATAACGTATAATTGTATAACGTATAATTTTATAACGTATAATTGTATAACGTATAATTGTATAACGTATAATTGTATAACGTATAATTGTATAACGTATAATTGTATGACGTATAATTGTATAACGTATAATTGTATAACGTATAATTGTATAACGTATAATTGTATAACGTATAATTGTATAACGTATAATTGTATAACGTATAATTGTATAACGTATAATTGTATAACGTATAATTGTATAACGTATAATTGTAAAACGTATAATTGTATAACGTATAATTGTATAACGTATAATTGTATCACGTATAATTGTATAACGTATAATTGTATAACGTATAATTGTATAACGTATAATTGTATAACCTATAATTGTATAACCTATAATTGTATAACGTATAATTGTAAAACGTATAATTGTATAACGTATAATTGTATAACGTATAATTGTATAACGTATAATTGTATAACGTATAATTGTATAACGTATAATTGTATCACGTATAATTGTATAACGTATAATTGTATAACGTATAATTGTATAACGTTTAATTGTATAACGTATAATTGTATAACGTATAATTGTATAACGTATAATTGTATAACGTATAATTGTATAACGTATAATTGTATAACGTATAATTGTATAACGTATAATTGTATAACGTATAATTGTATAACGTATAATTGTATAACGTATAAATGTATATCGTATAATTGTATAACGTATAATTGTATAACGTATAATTGTATAACCTATAATTGTATAACCTATAATTGTATAACGTATAATTGTATAACGTATAATTGTATAACGTATAATTTTATAACGTATAATTGTATAACGTATAATTGTATAACGTATAATTGTATAACGTATAATTGTATAACGTATAATTGTATAACGTATAATTGTATAACGTATAATTGTAAAACGTATAATTGTATAACGTATAATTGTATAACGTATAATTGTATAACGTATAATTGTATAACGTATAATTGTAAAACGTATAATTGTAAAACGTATAATTGTATAACGTATAATTGTATAACGTATAATTGTATCACGTATAATTGTATAACGTATAATTGTATAACGTATAATTGTATAACGTATAATTGTATAACCTATAATTGTATAACCTATAATTGTATAACGTATAATTG
The DNA here is from genome assembly GCA_916610235.2 of Lasioglossum morio. Classification (NCBI taxonomy): domain Eukaryota; kingdom Metazoa; phylum Arthropoda; class Insecta; order Hymenoptera; family Halictidae; genus Lasioglossum; species Lasioglossum morio. The sequence goes on along the minus strand of OU744324.1, from coordinate 39,021,805 downwards.
TATAACGTATAATTGTATAACGTTTAATTGTATAACGTATAATTGTATAACGTATAATTGTATAACGTATAATTGTATAACGTATAATTGTATAACGTATAATTGTATAACGTATAATTGTATAACGTATAATTGTATAACGTATAATTGTATAACGTATAATTGTATAACGTATAAATGTATATCGTATAATTGTATAACGTATAATTGTATAACGTATAATTGTATAACCTATAATTGTATAACCTATAATTGTATAACCTATAATTGTATAACGTATAATTGTAAAACGTATAATTGTATAACGTATAATTGTATAACGTACAATTGTATAACGTATAATTGTATAACGTATAATTGTATAACCTATAATTGTATAACGTATAATTGTAAAACGTATAATTGTATAACGTGTAATTGTATAACGTGTAATTGTATAACGTATAATTGTATAACGTATAATTTTATAACGTATAATTGTATAACGTATAATTGTATAACGTATAATTGTATAACGTATAATTGTATAACGCATAATTGTATGACGTATAATTGTATAACGTATAATTGTATAACGTATAATTGTATAACGTATAATTGTATAACGTATAATTGTATAACATATAATTGTATAACGTATAATTGTATAACGTATAATTGTATAACGTACAATTGTATAACGTATAATTGTATAACGTATAATTGTATAACGTAAAATTGTATAACGTATAATTGTATAACGTATAATTGTATAACGTGTAATTGTAAAACGTATAATTGTATAACGTATAATTGTATAACGTATAATTGTATTACGTATAATTGTATAACGTATAATTGTATAACGTATAATTGTATAACGTATAATTTTATAACGTATAATTGTAAAACGTATAATTGTATAACGTATAATTGTATAACGTGTAATTGTATAACGTATAATTGTATAACGTATAATTGTATAACGTATAATTGTATCACGTATAATTGTAAAACGTATAATTGTATAACGTATAATTGTATAACGTATAATTGTATAACGTATAATTGTATAACGAATAATATTATAACGTATAATTGTAAAACGTATAATTGTATAACGTACAATTGTATAACGTATAATTGTATCACGTATAATTGTATAACGTATAATTGTATCACGTATAATTGTATAACGTATAATTGTATAACCTATAATTGTATAACCTATAATTGTGTAACGTATAATTGTAAAACGTATAATTGTATAACGTATAATTGTATAACGTATAATTGTATAACGTATAATTGTATCACGTATAATTGTATAACGTATAATTGTATAACGTATAATTGTATAACGTATAACTGTATAACCTATAATTGTATAACCTATAATTGTATAACGTATAATTGTATAACGTATAATTGTATAACGTATAATTGTATAACGTATAATTGTATAACGTATAATTGTATAACGTATAATTGTATAACGTATAATTGTATTACGTATAATTGTATAACGTATAATTGTATAACGTATAATTTTATAACGTATAATTGTATAACGTATAATTATATAACGTATCATTTTATAACGTATAAATGTATAACGTATAATTGTATAAAGTATAATTGTATGACGTATAATTGTATAACATATAATTGTATAACGTATAAATATATAACATATAATTGTATAACGTATAATTGTATAACGTATAATTGTATAACATATAATTGTATAACGTATAATTGTATAACGTATAATTGTATAACGTATAATTGTATTACGTATAATTGTATAACGTATAATTGTATAACGTATAATTGTATAACGTATAATTGTATAACGTATAATTGTATAACGTATAATTGTATAACGTATAATTGTATAACGTATAATTGTATAACGTATAATTGTATAACGTATAATTGTATAACCTATAATTGTATAACCTATAATTGTATAACGTATAATTGTAAAACGTATAATTGTATAACGTATAATTGTATAACGTATAATTGTATAACGTATAATTGTATAACGTATAATTGTATTACGTATAATTGTATAACCTATAATTGTATAACGTATAATTGTATAACGTATAATTGTATAACGTATAATTGTATAACCTATAATTGTATAACCTATAATTGTATAACGTATAATTGTAAAACGTATAATTGTATAACGTATAATTGTATAACGTATAATTGTATAACGTATAATTGTATTACGTATAATTGTATAACCTATAATTATATAACGTATAATTGTATAACGTATAATTGTATAACCTATAATTGTATAACGTATATTTGTATAACGTATAATTGTATAACGTATAATTGTATAACGTATAATTGTATAACGTATAATTGTATAACGTATAATTGTATAACGTATAATTGTATAACGTATAATTGTATAACGTATAATTGTAAAACGTATAATTGTATAACGTATAATTGTATAACGTATAATTGTATAACGTATAATTGTATAACGTATAATTGTATAACGTTTAATTGTATAACGTATAATTGTATAACGTATAATTGTATAACGTATAATTGTATAACCTATAATTGTATAACGTATAATTGTATAACGTATAATTGTATAACGTATAATTGTATAACGTATAATTGTATAACGTATAATTGTATAACGTATAATTGTATAACGTATAATTGTATAACGTATAATTGTATAACGTATAATTGTATATCGTATAATTGTATTACGTATAATTGTATAACGTATAATTGTATAACGTATAATTGTATAACGTATAATTGTATGACGTATAATTGTATGACGTATAATTGTATAACGTATAATTGTTTAACGTATAATTGTATAACGTATAATTGTATAACGTATAATTGTATAACATGTAATTGCAAAACGTATAATTGTATAACGTATAATTGTATAACGTATAATTGTGTAACGTATAATTGTATAACTTATAACGTATAACGTATAACGTATAACGTATAACGTATAACGTATACCGTATAACGTATAACGTATAATTGTAAACGTATAACGTATAACGTATGACGTATAACGTATAATGCGTAACGTATAACGTATAACCTATAAATAAATGTAAAAATTGAGCCGTTTACGGCTTCGCGTGCTCGCACGGGCTCTGCTATGAGTTAGCCCTCCACTTGTTCAATTAAACAATTTCAACAGTTGTGCTGAATTGTGCTATATTGTGCTGGAATATTATAACTATAATATGAAAAATAAGATGAAAAATTGAAAAAATCGATCTTTTGAGTAGCCCAGCACCTTTCACTTTTTTTCAGTTTTCTCAATTGTGCTAAGTTGTGCTAGGTTGTGCTAAGATTGTGCTAAAGTATTATTTAAAAAAAAAATTATAAATGAGCACGTCCAATTTTAAATATAAATCGCTGTACTGCCCAAGCGTTTGTACAGCGAAACGCGACCAAACCGTATTCGCGTGAAGGTAATCGACGTCGGATATCTCGCTGCCGTACAACCGATTATAAAATGCTTCACGCGGCGGCAAACACGTATCGTTCAATTTGTCGTACGATGTCAGATAATCGTACGGAAAAACGCCTTTTCTGGTCAATAGTTTGAAATCGTCGCGGGAAAGATGTGCAAATTCTCCTCGCACGATGCGTAATTTACTTTCGTCCATGTACGACGACAGCTTGTCCAGACTCGAGTTCAAGAACTTGAATGAGTCGATGAAGCGGAATTTCAAAAACTTTGCATACTTTTGCGCTTCACCCTGTTGTCTCTCGATAGGAACGTTCTTCGTGAAAGAGATATACTTCTCTTTCGTCAATGGCAACACGTCTATCCGCCCCTCGAACGAGTTAACTAATTCTTTGATAATGAAATGAGTGTCGTATCCCGATGAATTATGGAAAACTACGGGTATCACGTACGAAGATTGATAGCTTAAATTGCATCTGTTATGAGCCGGACCGCGATACGCGCCCGTGAAATGGCAATGATCGCGCACATGAGCGCGTAGCCGTACGAAAATTTAACTTTTCCGTTTCGGTTAGCGGATTCATCGGTACCGTTCGGTCGAATATCGGCTGTAATTTATGACTGAGTTCGTACAACCTGTTCGCGAACCATGCGGTGCATCCCTCTTTATCGCGATAAACCTGATACTCGCACAAAGATTCGTCGTACCGGCAATGCATGTAGTATCCTATGCTAAACGCGTGGTGGTGTTGATACTGTACGCGTGCCGCGCGGTCTTGTCCTTCCCGTCCCTCGGGCAGCAGCAGGCACTCCAAGTCGGCATAGATTACGAACGGCGCCTGCTCTTTGTTCGTGTAGTTCTTAAACCGTAACCACTTATCTTCTTCCGATATTGGAAGCTCCAGAGCGCAATCGTTCATCCGTTCGCAGTCGATCGTATGAACGTTTAATCTCTCCGGCGTGGGAAAATATTGCAAGCACCTGAGGGAAGAGGATAAAATTATGTTTTTTCCCTTCAAACAATTTTTAAAAAACAAAAAGAAATACAACTCACCGATCGCAAATATACTTCTGATTTTTCTGCTTGCTAAGCTGCGACGAAACCAGTCGTGACAAATTTCGTATACACATGAAATGACCGTGCGTCTTTGCAGCATTCTGTAGGAACAGCAAGTTGACGTGTCTTCCCTCCCGTTTCTTCTCGGTCAAATGCAGCGTTACGTACTTCTTGCGCACCCATTCGAACACGTTCACGGAAACGTCGTTATCTCGTTCAAATTTCCTGATGTTTTTGAACGACATAGGCAGTTGAAAGCCTTCGGTTTTCGGAAGCACGTCTTTGTAGTGTGGATACGCCGACACACGCGACGGATTTCTCTCGACCGGATAAAGACCTGCCACGATCGCCCAAAAAAAGCATGCGTCATCGTTGCTGATCACGTTCACAACCGCTTTTTTCAGCTGTATCGCTCTAGGTACGCTGCATGCGACGGTGCAGCCGGCTTGCAACGGTTGATATTTGCTAAAGTTCACAATTAAATGTAGTATCTTCGACAGCGCCCACCCGCTGTCTCGCTCTTGAAACTCCTCCAACGATGTCAAAATCGTGGGCACAACGTCTTTTTGATACCACTGCCGTAGATTTCTCGTCCGAAACAATGCAACGTTCCGCGTGCCGAAACTTTTCACGGAAACCTCGTTGGCGCGCTGCATGAATTCCGCCTCCAACGTTACGTTAGCTTTCAACGCTGAATGCGTATTTAAAAATTCTGTAACGCGTCCCGTAATTATTCGTTTCGCGTGCTGCAGAAATTGTTTCGGGTCGATGTGTTCGACGTTGATGACGATACCGCTCGATATGCGAGTTTTAAACGCCGACTCGATATTTTCCCAACGAAGCGTCGACACTCTCGCACCCCTGCGATCGTACAAACCTCTACCGACGCGCGACGAGGAAATACGATGATTCAACGAAACGTTCAAAGTTTTCATACGGCACATAGTCGATGTTAAACTAAATTTCTCGCCTAACGATAATTGCTCCTTTGCACACGATAGATAATTGACGCAGCACTGCAGAGACTCGATGTACGAGCGATGCCATGCGCGATACTCGTCCATGGTTTTCACTTGCATCGACATGCGTGTCAAACACTTTAACATATTTTTACACGTTTCAATCATCTTGCTACCTCACGCACGATATACTTGGAATAACTTTAACGCAGCAAACGATGGACCGTTCGCGTATGACTGCATTCGCAGCCTATCGTGCGCTACTGATTCATTTTGATACCTTCCACCCCCTCCCCCACTCCATACAATACAGAAGAGGAAAGAAATGATAAGGAAAGACTGAGCGAAAACAGATGCTGTGGTCAGATATCGCGGCTTGGCAACTCGATGTCGATCGCAGAAAGGATGTTGATATTACGAATATACAATAAAGACGAGGAGAGAAATGATAATGAGAGAGTGAGATGTAATTGGGTCAAAGGATGTTTATTTAAAAAATGATAAGCCGTATGAGAACAAAGATCCGATATCATGACTCCCGCCGTCGACGTGATGTTTATATTATTATAAACATACCAGGCTCACGCAATACCAGGAAGCTGATCTTAAATGGAATACCTGGAAAACTAAAAATCTCCCCTCCCCCTCCCCCCTCGCCTACGAACGGTGGCTTACGCAATACCACCATGAAAATTCCCCTCACCCCGCCCCCGCAAAAATATGCTCGCGCTATACGGTAAAATGCCGGTAAGGTAGAAATCTACCTACAATGATAAGTGGTGTGCCAGAACCCGCGTATATATCCTACTCTTCTGGAATGCATTGGTGATAGAAATGCAAAAATAGAACTGAAATATTTCCAAGAAAGATTACAATTGGAACTACGTCATTCTCCTCGGTTGGAATTATACACTACAGCGGTGGAACCAGTGCAACATCAATAGGCCATTACACCGCTTATGCCATTTACGGAGATAGATGGATTCTATTTAACGATTTATTAAATAAATGTCAAGCAGTTAGCGGAGAAAATACTGTCAATCCAGTAGCTTGTCTGTACATCAAAATAAATTAAACAGCAAGCGTATAAGAGTGTAAAGGTAAGAGTTGGGTTTCAATATCCAAATCATATTATATTTCATTTAACTTTTACATGCATATTAATATTACAAATTCTTACAGTTTCGAGATAGCCGAGGAGAAATATAGGACAGAAGACAATTTTTGAAAAGAGCTCATATACCTATACTTTCTAATATAACATTTAACTTTCACATGCATTTTGATATTACAACTTCTTACAGTTTCGAGGTAGCCGAGGAGCATTAGACGACTGAAGAAAACGTTTCAAAGAAGTTCATATACCTACACCCAGGCCGATGGAAAATCCCAGGGTAGTTCCGGCCACCTCTTCTCGCCACATTTGGAGTCCCGTGTAGGATGAGATTTAGTGCCGGTATACCCCGTGTGACCTGTGTATTGCACTACTAAGCACAGGCGCACCAGGGGCCAATGCACGCGCCACCTGATTAAGTACGTGGGCGCAGGCGGGGGAGTCCCCCACACCCCGGGGTTGCGATGATGCCAGGGCATGTCATAAAGATTTTACACCCTGAACGTAAAACAATAAAAAAAAAATATAGCTATAATCTCTAATATAATATTTAACATTTCCATGCATATTGATAGTACAACTTCTTTTCAGTTTCCAAGTACCTGAACAGAACTAGACGACTGAAGACAACATTTAATAGGGCTCATATACCTATGCTCTGTAATCTAACTATGTATATAAATTATATAATGTATATAAATTAAAATTCAAAATAATGATGTTATGAAAAATAATATTAATATAGGATTAAATAATACACTACAAATATATATACCATATGCTCATATATTTGCATTATTTATGTGCCGTTATTTGTATTTATGTTATTATGTTATATGTATTCATGCTATTGTATACTTTTACATAAGTAAAATAATCTAATCTATTTGTATTACCGATTTGGAAAAGAAACATTATTATTGCTATAGTGTATTAAAATATTCTGTATAAGTCACACACACATAAAAGTCCAAAATTTCAATTATTTCCCCGAGTTTCCCTATGCACAACTCACCGATCGTTCTATCGAACGCACGGTGCTATCTCCTTCTCGTACAAATTCAAAATTCCCATATTTAATTCTTTCCGAAACCGATAATCCACAATGATCAGTACACATGTATCAATAGGCCTGCGTAAATCGACTGCGACACTATCGTCTGTCTATCATGATCGACAGATCATTACGTTTCTACTGTGAGCTAAACACTCGTAATTACGTGTCACGTTCCTTAGTCGACTTTACAAGTGTACATTGTCCAGTATAATCTCATTTACTTCACCATTGCCACTATCATCTTGCACATACCATTTATTAAGAACATATTTATACAACATACACACAGTTTCCCGTTACATTCTAGTCTGTCCTTTTTCCATACTTCATATACCCTTCCTATATCTTTCTTCCGTGACATCTCGCAATTCAAAACCACGATTACAGTTCTCCCAAACACAAACTCCAATAATGATACTAATTCATAGGACCATTGCTCGAAAGAAAGCCCTTCTAAGGCAGACAAGAGTAAAGTGCCCTTTACATCGTTGTGCTGGAGAAATTAAAAGTTGTGATGACTTGTGCTAGACTAGCACAACTCAGATATGCAATATTACTATGTTCGAATGACCAGAAAGACCAAAAATGATACAGTACCTTAGCACGAAGGGCAGCGCACAAGAGTAAAGTGCCCTTTATATCGTTGTGCTGGGGAAATTAAAAGTTGTGCTGACTTGTGCTAGGCTAACACAACTCAGATATGCAATATTATGCTTGTCGGATGACGAGAAGATAATTTTATGACTTAGCGTTGCAGCGCGAAGGGCAGCGCACAAGAGTAAAGTGCCCTTTGTATCGTTGTGCTGGGGAAATTAAAAGTTGTGCTGACTTGTGCTAGGCTAGCACAACTCGGGTACTCAGAGGTATGGGGCTCTCCAATGGTGACTCTGATCCATTGGAGGGTATGACTACAGTGGTAGTGATCAATATAATAAATCCTCTTGCTCCACCTCCTCGTGGTGGTCCCTGGGACACGCTTCGGCGTGTGCTAACGGAGCAACGGGTGCACGGGTAGGACGTTTCCTCGTACTTTGTACTGCGCCCTCTGCGCAGGAGGCAGCGTCCTTCCGTACTCCTTGTGTCCCGGGCAACAAGATGCTTGCCTGGGGCCCCATACCGTGTCCGTGGTCATGTTTTACGGCACGGGGGGCTTGCCTTAATCGGCCGGCCCTGCAAGGAGGATAAACCTTTCAAAGTCTCTAACCCCAAGCTTTGGCTGTGGCGAAGGGGCACTCTCCGACCAAACGCCGAGAGTGGGTCTGGTGGATGCACCGGATCGTTAGCATGCCACCCCCTCGGTGTTGCCCAAACCGAGGGGTGTAATGGGCCTGTTGGGGGGGGGGGGTCGGCACCCCCCAATGGTTAGTTTTGCGTCGTCCTTAACAATGGTAAGGCCGACGAGTGAAACCCTCCCAGAAATGGGACGGAGGTAACCAAGGCCATTATGAACATGAAATGGATTTCACAAAAATGTTTAAGGGGGGGTTAACCGCGGTGAATCGCGGCAAGGGGAAAGGCCCAGTGGGGGCGGATGACTCGACGGGGGGGGCTGGGCCTTCCACCGTTAGGGAGCCGTCTCCGGCGCGACCGTCTCGGGAGTGTGGGAGGGGGGGCGACGCCTCGCCCGACCTGTGGTGAAGCTTCGGTGGGAAAAGACTCAACTAAGTCGAGTCTGACCTCGCCGGGGCGGAGCCTGGGAGCGGCCGGCGCGTCGTCGTCGCTTTACCGGACGGGGAAACCGATACCGGAGGAACCGCTCGGGGGAGCCGGGGGGGGAAGAAGATCTTGGTGGCACCGGGTGGGAGACTAGCTCCATGGTATCGGTGTCGTCTGGATCCTCGTTGGGCGCGGGCAGGGGGAAGCGTCGCGGAGACCCCATAGGGATGGGACCGTCGACGCGAGGGAAGAAGGGGCGTACATCGCCCCCGCGGGATCCGCGGCTTCCGGTAGACGCTCCCGGGGCGTCCCTCAGGAGGGTGTCTCGGGAAGCGCTGAGGGGGGCCGCGGAGATCACGGCGAGATTTCAGGCCGCCGACCTCTTTGAGATAGTGGAGATCATCCGCGAAGCCGCAATGGCGGTGGATGAGATCTCCACGGTCTCAAAGAACCTGAAAGGGACATGTGTGAGGGGTCTCCGCGACGCCACACAACAGATTAGGGCCGTTACGCTCGAGCTGGCCAAGAGGGCGGAGCTTGCAACAGGGCCGCCCGACGGGCTGGCGAGCGAGCTCGAGGAGGTGAGGGCCGTCTCCATGAGGTGGGAGACGCGGTACCAGCAGGCGGTCCGCGAGAAGGACGCGCTCGAGGAGAGGCTCGAGCGGCTGCCACTCGCGATGCGGGCGGCGATGGAACCCCTACCTCCAACGGGGAAGAAGGGGGAGAAGGCCGGGGTATCTCAACCGGGGGGTTTCTCTGCCGAGGAGTTGGAGGCGATGGGCCTTGGACCCACCCCGGACAGGAGGGAGGGGACCCCGATACGGGAGGCTCGACCCCTGCCGGGGGTGTGCGAGGAGGAGCCTCACCGGGAAGGGACGGGGAGGGGGAGGGACGAACCGCCGCCGCCATCGCTCAGCGACGTCGAGCGACTAGTCGATCGCGTCGTGGGCGACCGGCTGGAGGCCCTCGAGCGCCGCATCTTGGCGGCATTGCTTCCCCACGAGGATAAGGGGGTACTCGCTGACGCCTCGGAGCGTCTTAAGGGCGCTTCGGACGCCGGCAAGGGGCCCTCCGGACTCCGTGGAAATGGAGGGGATGCGAAATCGACCCGTGGAATTGGGTTCCGGGGAGGGGGACTGGGCGGCGGTGTTGTCCCGGCGGAGCAAGCGGCCGGTCAAAGCGGTCGCAGCGCAGTCTCCTTCGGGCGCCTCTGCCGCTTCCAGTGCCCCCGGAAGGAAGAAGGTCTCTACTAAGAGACAGACGAGAGATCCCCCTCCCAAAGGGAAGGTGGCGCCTCGACTGCCGAGGCCGCCTAGGTCGGCAGCGGTCGCTATGACCGTGCCGACGGGGTGCAAGGCCACGTATGCCTCGGCGATGGAGAAGGTGACATCGTCCTTCTCCTTGGAGGAGGTCGGTGTCACCGAAGGGCTGACCTACGCGCGAGCCCGAACCGGTGCCCTCATGATGAGGGTGGCCGGGGACGGTGGTCGTACGAAGCCGGCCGCCATCGCTGAGCGCATGAAGGCGGCGCTCGAGGGAACGGGGGTGACCGTGAGCACTCCCACTCGAATGGCCGAGGTTCGGCTTCGGGGGTTGGACGTTTGTTCGACTCCCGAGACGATCCGAGATGCCCTCGCTGGTGTGGCTGGCTGCACCACCGAGGAGATTCGAGTGGGGGTGGTTAACCGACCACCCACACCGGGAGGGAACGGGCCTGGAACGTGCTGGGCCCGGTTGCTGCTGGCGGCGGCGAGGAAGATGGCCGGGGTGGGCCGCGTGAGGGTGGGGTGGACCTCTGCAAGGGTCGAAGTGCTGGAGCAGCATCCGCTTCAGTGCTTCCGCTGCCTGCGCAGGGGTCATACGTGGGCGCAGTGCGCCTACACGGGAGAGGCGAGCCGGATCGGCCGATGTCATCGGTGTGGTGACGAGGGACACAGCGCGGCCTTGTGTAAGAACGCCGCCAAGTGTCCCTTGTGTGGGGACTTGGGGTTGCCGGCTGGACACCGGTCTGGCACGAAGGCCTGCCCCTCCTTTCAACCTGGGCCTAAGCCCGGGAGGGAGGGAGGGCCAGAGGGGGAAAGAAGGCCGCGAAGAAGGTAGTCCCTAACGCGGCGCCTGCGCCGGTCGATCCGCCTCGTCCACCCGTTGGGGGGGGGGGGGGGATGGAGGTGGGGGATTAGGAGGCTCTGCTCTTAAGGCGGAGTCCACTTAGGGGATGGACCTCCTCCCACGACTGGGGACGCTCCCATGTCGCCGAAGAGGGGGTGAAACACGGGAGTACCGGTACTCGCGCTTTCACGGGAGGGGAGATGGGTTCCGAGGGTGTGCGAAATGCACCCTTCCGAGGCGCCTGTCTCAACGCGTGCGGCGGCCTTCCTCCTCGTCCTGACGCTGTTTCGGCAGTGGAAGGGTTCGGGGACGGAGGTCGCCGGGGGTCGCAGGGGGAGTTCGAGCCGAACTCGAGCTCTTCCAACGGGCGACCCATGGGAAGTGGGACGAAGAGCCTGGTCGTCGGCTGCTCGTCCGGTTGCTAAGGGGGGTTGCCAGGGGATGTCTCATCAAGGGACAGCGGGGGCCCAGTTGAGTACTAACGTGATCCTGGGCCCCTACAGTAAATGTCTAGGGACGACTATTGGGGTCGTTAGTAGGTAACGATTACACCGAGACCGACATTGGTCATCCTTGCCTTCGGCGGCAAGGATGGTTATCCATTAATCGGATTTTCCCCAATTAAAAAGAAAAAAGGCTAGCACAACTCAGATATGCAATATTATGCTTGTTGGATAACGGGAAGATAATTTTATGACTTAGCGTTGAAGCGCGAAGAGCAGCGCACAAGAGTAAAGTGCCCTTTATATCGTTGCGCTAGAGAAATTATAAGTTGTGCTGACTTGTGCTAGGCTAGCACAACCCAGATATACGGTTATATGCTGTTGGATAACTTTTTCTTACTTAAACATTAATCACATGTCGAAATCGATTTATCACTATAACTTCTTTATTTATAATTTTTTTTAAATAATACTTTAGCACAATCTTAGCACAACTTAGCACAATTGAGATGGCACCGTTTTTTTTATTACCTCACAATTAGTGACTGAGCAAAACTAATTTGAAGGTGTACACACATGTTCTCACACATAATATGATAAATTATGTTGTCGAAAAACACCATTCAGAAACCGTCGCTAGCATTTTCGTTTTTAACTTCACTTTCACGGTCTAGTTCTCAGAAACATAATTATACTTCACATTCAACGATGCAACATTCACCCGTTTCGACGATGTCCAATATCGTTGATGGTGAATCGACCGCAGGCCAACGCGCCACGACTTGGCTAAACCTTTTCGTATAGGTGAAACATCTGCGACTCGTTACGCCGTTTCGCATTAAACGTTCTATCACCGTTCTGTGCGCGATGGGAAAACGATCGTTCAAATACAAATTTATTTATTTAACCTGAACCCAACCTAAACTTTTTAACGTTGAGACAGTCATTTTTTTATCAATATTCGTTATCACATAATACAAATAACGCGCGTCTTTTCATCGTTAATAATGATGGAATCAAACGTGCTTTCGCGTAGACATAATCGGTTCTTATATAGCCTCCCCAAAACAGCAGACTCGACAGAAAAAACCCCAATCGGTGTTGAAAAACGCAGTCCAGTAACCGCTATCGGTGTTGAAAAACACCATCGCATTTCCTACGAAGAAGTTAGGATCGTTTACCGCATAGTATGCGAATTTAGTTATCGGGATTTACTTATACTTCGCATTCAACGATGTTCAATATCGTCTTAAACAAAAAAAAACATGATGTCACTGCAGTTTTTTCTTTTTGCATCTTCTTGGCGTGTCTGTCATCTGAAAGCTATGAGAGTTAGCGCGATTTATTCTTTTCGATATACAAATGGCCGGATTTTTTTTCCAAGTCTACAAAATTGTTCGCAGCAGTCTACCGCTTGTGACGTTGCAGAAGTGGTGGGATTCTTGCGATTTTTTGCATGAATGTGTTCTTTGCGTGGGAGATTCCGGTTCGTTCCTAAGGGGTATCATATTTCATAAAAAATGTCGAGGTCAATCAAATAGCGTCTTAAACGGAAACATGATGTCGCTGCAGTTTTTGCATGCGCGTGCCTGTCGTTCAAAAGCTACGAGAGTTAGTGCGATTTATTCTTTTCGATACATATATACCAAAATGGTTGCTGCGTTTTTGAGATCGTCGGTTGGTCAAGCGTTTAAATGAGTTGGACTACCAAACAGTAGACCGGGGTTCAAATCCTATTTGGGGTAAGCGATTTTTTTCCAAGTCTAAAAAATTGTTCGTAGCAGTCTACCGCTTGTGTCGTTACAGAAGTGGTGGGGGTTCCTGTGAAGATGGTGAAGGAAGGTTCTTACCACCACCACCACCACCACCACCACTACTTACATGTTGAGAAAGCTATGAAACGCCATTGTCGGATAGATCGGCAAAGGTTCGCAACCGTCTACAGCTTGTGACGTCACATCCTGTGAACCACATAGTTAGTACTTTGTGTGACGTCACTTCCTCATGACTCCCCCCCAAAAAATTAGGGGAGTGGGCAATTACCCTAGGGGGGGGTACCCGGGGTAGGACAAGGACCTCTAAGGGTGGGGTGGTTCAATGACCTCTAGGGGTAAGGGGTGGGGGTCAATGACCCTGGGGTGGGGCGGAGGGGGAAGGGGATTAATGACCCCCGGCGGTGAGGGAGGGGGGTACCCCCTCGAGGGGTGATCGACCTTGATCTAGAAAAGACATAGTATACCTACTCTCGGCCCAGCCACTTCTGTGATATGAAGGATAGACCAAGTTCCTCTCGCTTATCAAAGTTGTGATATGGTGGATAGGTCAAGTTCCTCTTGCCTATAAGTACTGTGATATCGGGAAGGACCAATTCCCAAAGGCCAGTGATTGTTACACTTACCTAATTCAAACTTTTCAGCCTAGGGAACTTGGCGTCGGCTCTGGCACTAGTATTTTGACTTTCATGAGAAAAATTTATATCCGGATTCCCAAGTGCATGCTCATTATGTTCTTCAGTACTAATCTCTGAAGCATTCTAGATTTAATGTATCAGATTAAATAAAAAGATATAAATTTTTCTCGTGCAAGTCAAAATACTAGTGGTAGCGCCGACGCCAAGTTCCCTAGATTGTAAAGTTAGAATTAGGTAAGTGTAACAATCATAGGTCTCTGGCAAGAGGAACTTGATCCATCCATCATATCATAACTTTGATAAGCGAGAGGAACTTGCTCTATCCTTCATATCACAGAAGTGGCTGGGCCAGGGAACTTGGTCAACCTTTACATGAAGTGTTTTGCTTTAGATTATCGAAACAATTTTCTTTCTTCTCTGGATAATATCTCAGTAACTATTAGGTTTAGGACATACGAAGGTCAACACTTTTATAGTCTAAATTTGATATTCTATCGATCTATGGCATAAAAATAGGACATTCCATTAAAAAAAGTGAAGGTGACCTTCAAATGTCCGAAGTATCTCTACCTGCAAAAAAGCTATTATCGTCATATTACAGCCCTCTTATCTCATGCATCTTTTGTTTCGAAAACTTTTCTGCTACTATCATACTTTCGGTGGTTATTGTTGGTGACAATAGTTATTGCCTCATCCTGTATAGGACAGCTGGCAGCGACAGAAAAACGCATAACGCGCTGGCCTTACTCACCGCTCTCAACGGAGAGAAGAAGGGGTATGGGGCGCAACCGCCACTTTAGATCGTTACGCTTTTTCTTGTCGCGAATTCCGTGACGCGAATTAGGCTTGTTCCGTCCCGTCGGAATAGAAAACGTGGAGTTCTTTCGGACATATTTATGGTGCGTTCATGACTAAGAATCTTCCTCGAAGATTAAGTAAATTAAGGTCATTCGACGAACATTCGAAACATCGCCAGATGTTTAGTTTATCTTAAAGAACAATGCACCATAAAATTGGTCCCTTCGAACGACCACCCGCGTCCGTCAAGGGTAGAGTCAAATTACCTGGACCCGTCGCACCTCCTTCCCAAGGCCCCTTCAGAGCTACGAGTAGGAGGTCTAAACATTCTTGAGGATGCTGATTGGTAAATGAAACTTTCGGCAGGAACCAATCAGTACATGTTTTTCCTCATCGCGTTCGGACAAGAAGTCGAACTCCGACAGTTCCTTCTTAGCTTTCGGACTGGCCGTTGTACTTATCAATCATTGAGTCTGCTTCCAAAGACTTCTAGTGCAATAGTTTGTTGTCCAGGACATAGGACAACCGTGTTATATTCCACGTCGTACTATTCGAGACCCCTCGCGTGCGCTAGCGTATAAGGCAGGACCTGCTAGATCAGCCTTACTGATGAGTCTACTAGCAGGTCCGGGACGAAACGCTTCTTTTAACGTAATTCATTGTCATGCGAATCGATTATTGTCTTTTGCGTCCTTCAAATCATCCAACCTTGAACTACTGGCCCAAGATTAATTTGGTGGGCACAGATCCGGAACATTCATGAACCACAACTCGCGACTTAACAAGACTTACACCCTGCGAAAAGAAGTTTCACTTCAAAAGTGTTCGAATTGTATTGTGCATCTGAGCTCGAATGTGGAAAAAATGGACGCACGGTTGTAAAAGATTAGCCAACCTTGGTGTAGAAACTCGCTATGATAGTCGTGGCATATAATTTCTGTACATCACGGTGAATGTGAATCATCCTAAGTGAAGAAGTGTTCGAAATTCGCCTTTACTGTAGCCTTTAAAACGATGTGTTCACACTGTGATTTCAATATTTTCAATACTCTCTACGACTTCGACTCGCAAAACAGCAAACAGTCATTCTGTCATTTAGAAACGGGAACAGAATATCGAACCGGCTAGGTGCGTTTGATCTTTTTGTTATTAGAATGTGACAGAAGCATTTCGCGCTTGATAGAATTGTGCGGAAACGTTGATATTCGCACCGAATGTTCGAGCGCTAAAAAAACTTTGCGTAAGGGATGAGCGATCTCGACGTCGAGAAGAACAATTACTAACGAACCTTCGATTCCTTAGTTTTTATGATTGCACGTTCAATTGATTGGTGACAGAAAACGTCGTTGGACATTGCGATTCAAGGTAATGCGGTATTTCATTCGGAATAATACACTCTTCCCCGTGTAATTTTAAGTTCGATGATCGGGAAGAGACCTTAACACATCAAACAGGAATGCGCATGGTGTTTGCAGTAATTCAATAATATCAAACCAAAAGCGGAAATTGAACACGGTTCCATTAAAACGTTTATTTCATTTTCTTGTGTAAATCTAGTAATTGAGTGATCAAACTCCAACCTTGAAATTAAAATGCATATTTATATAAATTACAATCAAATGTTGTTCGTTGGTAAGCGCATCATTACAGAACGGCTGGACCGATTTTGCTCATTTTTTTCTTTTTGAACGTTTGTAATAGTCCGAATAAGGGATAATTATTGCAGAAGAGTCGCCATACTCCGATTTTAATAAAATTTAAATATGTTATAGATTTCGACATTTTGAACAACTTTTTTCTTTTCCAATACAAGGGGGTCGCTTTTAGTTTTCGAAATATTCGCAAAAAACTATTTCTAATACTGTATTGAATTTTCAGTATTCTTGCACGCCCCGTGGCAACGTGAGGCTGTTCCGGCTCGGCATGTTTACTTTCTTTTTGTAAACATGTACAGTAATCCCTTGATTCTTGTCTAAGAGGCTGTTCACTGAGCAGACAAGAATCACAACCTAAAATTTGCTTTTCTGATTTATGGCTGCGTCTACCGCTCCGACCGCGCCGAGCGAAACTACAATAGAGAGTTGAACATAAAGAAGGACAGAATGAAATACGGATCGCGCGGCACGTTGCGTGTTGCCGTCCCCCTTCAGTTAATTTTCCTTGCGACCGAACCTTTCACAGTCGATTTCACCCAAAATACAATTGCAATTATATCATATTTGGTCTTGTTTTAATCAGAAAAATTCCAGCAATACGTTTTTAAAAGTCTCATAAAAAATAATGCAAATTAAGATTTTTTCAACATTCGATTCGTTGTGTCAATGTAGTGATGTTCACACCGATATACTCGAGCCGACAACAATAGTCGCCGCCCTGCGGCGCGGCACAGCGTTGTGTGGAGTGAGTAGGCTTAGATAATAATCAGGACCTGGAACCCCAGAAAGTGTTCGGATCTTTACTGTAGTGGGGATGAGAGAGAAAACAGGGTCTCACTCTGTATAGGGTGATACATATATAAGGTAAACTTTCAATTTTGAAAGGCTACTCCAGGATTTTCGTATGCGTGGTCAGGCCGGCCTGTTGGCCGGTCCTCTCCACCCCCTCCACGACCTCACCACAACTCATTCTGATCGCATAATTTTTGCATTGCACCTATCATCCGGAATTTGAACTAGTAAATGGAAAAATCATACGAATAGAATAAGTTGTGGTTAGGTCGTGGAAGGAGCGGAGGGTTAGGTTAGGAGTATACGAAAATCAAGGAGTAGTCTTTCAAAATTGAAAACTCATCCTATATATGTATCATACTATACAGAGTGAGACCCTGTTTTCTGTCATCGCCACAACGTTTTTACATACAAAAAGTAAGCGGACGCCGCACCGAAGCGGTCTTACGTTGCCACGGAGCGTGCTGGAATACGGAAAATTCAATATAGTATTAGCAATAGTTTTTTGCAAATATCTCGAAAACTAAAAGCGACCCTCCTATATTGAAAAAGGAAAAAGTTATTCAAAATATGTTTGAAAATAAATAGTTACTGCATAACGTATTTAAATTTCATCAAAATCGGAGTACAGCTACCCTTTCGCAATAATTAGCGAATAAGATTTTAGGGAAAGAAAAATTGGAAAATTTGCCCGGAAAAATGGAAAATTCGGGAAAAACTAAAAGTGCCTTTTTAATCATATTTCGATACAACAAAAAAACGAACGTCGCAGCTTTTATATAATATTTTAATAGGAATTTACATTATCGACGTCTGGTTGCATTATCGACATTATCAACATCCGCCAATTAGTTTATTTCTATTCCAATTTGTAAATTTACAATTATCGTCACAAATTTATAGAAATTTGGACAAGACAACGTCTGGTGCGTCAGCTAGTTTTGAAATATTTCGTGATTTATTGCAAAAATATTTGCATATTTGAAAGCTCTGGTACATATTAGAGGTATATACGCGCCGTATACCGTAAACGGGGAAAGATATTTTGCAGAAGTCAAACATCTTGCAGTCTAGTATTGAATGATCAAAATTTGCGATGCAAACAAGGAGAGCGCATGGGAAATGCTATGAACTATGATTCTTTCCTTACAATTTCACGGTTTCACAATTTTCTACATTTAAGATTTGCTGCTTTGGAACTCTACAATTTCACCATTTCGCAATTTTCTACTTTGCAACTTTAAAATTGTACAATTTTAACATTTACCACGTTCCTCACAATTCAAAATTTGCGTTCCCCTAAATTTAAACTTGACATATCCCTTAATTTAAACTTGCAAATTCTTTCCATTTAAACGTGAAACTTCCATCAATTTAAACTTGAAATTTTCCCAAATTTCACAATTTTCTACTTTTCAACTTTATAATTTGACAATTTTACAATGTAGGCATTTTCCGAATTTACAATTTTACCATTTGCACTACTCACTGCTCTCAACGAAGAGAAGAAGGGGTATTTACAATTTAACTATTTGCCTTACTCACCGCTCTCAACGGAGAGAAGAAGGGGTATCGAGCATAATTCACACTTTTCACCGTTATTCTTTTTTATGTCGCGAATTCCGTGAAGCGAATTAGCCTTACACCCTTCCAAAAGAAGTTTAACTCCAAAAAACGTCGACGTTGGAAAGTTGAAACGGTGGTTTCTCAAGATAAAAGTCTGCTCTAACGCGTGGTGCAGTTCGATCTTCCGTTGGACCCTTATTTTTTATATAAATTGAAAAATATCAAAAAACGGTGCAAAAATGGTGCAAAAGTGGTGCCTCTCCGTCTTTAATGATTGTTTAAACATGTTTAAACAATTATAATGTATTGGTATTGCACATCACTGTAAAGAACAATACAATATCTTTCATAATAAGATCACAATATTTGTTCAAAGTCGAATAATATGTCTTTTTTCAAACTCAAATTTCTCAAAAACTGTGTGTTTACGAGAAAAAGGAAGGACAGATTCGGAATCAGCGCGAAAAACTCTATAAGAATCGCGTAGTGAGTATCGAAATGTCAAAAAAAAGTTTGAATTTTGTTAGACCGTGTTATTTTATTTTCAAAAATTATTCCACCAAATAAAATATTTTATTTTTAAAGTAGTACACGTACTTTAAATTAATAAAATTATTTATTATTTACTATTTAAAATACTATTTTCCCCAGCTCTGATACAAAGTGAGTCATGCAAATTGTAAAACTGTGAAATTGTAATATTGTACAATTTTAAAGATGCTATGTAGAAAATTGTGAAACGGTGAAATTGTAGAATTCGAATGCAGCAAATTTTATACTGTAAAATTCTAAAGTTGTAAAGTTGAAAATGGTAAAACTTTGAAATTGCAAAATTGTGCAATTTTAAAGTTGCAGAGCAGAAAATAGTGAGACTGTGAAATTGTAAAGAAAGAGACATTGTTTATAGCATTTCCCGTAGGCTCTCCTTCTTTGCGTCGCAAATTTTGATCGTTCATTACTAGACTGCAAGAAGTTTCAATTCTGCCGCGCCTGGTTTTTTTTCCTATAACATTTTTCATGTTCTTCGCAACTTCAACGTCAATGCGGTACGCCTTCCCCTTATCCGATCAACTTTATCTTTTGCAGGAATTATTTTCTTACCAAATGGCACAATTTTAGGGGGAGGCGTGATAAAAATCTCGCAAAAACATTTTCACTAAGTATAACTAAGGTCCACCCTTGTGTACATTCACCTCCAGAACTGATGATCCTCGCTTTTCGTACACCCTGTACATAAAAATTTAATACAGGACATAATGACAGAAGAAACTCGAGTCGGGAACATCAACAGGTCGATACGCTTAATGGAGAAGCAGGAAGTAATTCAAGATTCAAAACCGATCAGTTCGCGGCTATCATCGAGTAAGTAAATTCACAGACACAGATGAAATATATTTTCCACTTAGACTGTGGATCTTTGTGCAAAATCAAAATGTTTTTCATAAACTGGTAAATATAAAAGCTAAATTTCTATTTCCTGTAATAATACTATTAAATTGGGGATAATACATTGACATTTTGAAATTCTTTTAATCTCTCTGTTGTTTGAAATTTCCTAACCTAACCATTTTTGTTATAAATTTATAAAATCCGCAGTCTACTTCTCCAGTTTTTTAACACAATATGAATTAGTGATTTAAAATGTTGCAGTATCATTAACCTGTATATTCGAATACCGGCGTGATTTTATAAATGTGTTTCGATCTTCGTTGGTTTCCAGCACGTGGAAACTTGAACTCGCGATCTTTGGTTTGTAAAAGGTCGGAAAAAGAAATAGCACGAATTTGGGAGAGCGTTTAGTTCGGTTTTTATTTATCCGCAGTCACTCGCGGCACGAAGGATTACTTTTACACCGTTTTCGGCTTGTCTCGATCGGCAGAGACAAGAATTGAGCGCGTGTAAAGACAATAAATCGTTCCGCTAATTCGCAGAAGAGAGATCACAAAGACAAGACGCGTGATTCGATCAGCTGGTGTGTATATACCGTCGTCGTTGATCGTTCCCCTCACCGCGCACCCCGAACTACTCGGTCCGCCCGAAGTGTGCGGAGAAGGACCGACGAACAGCGACGACGGCTGAATCCACGTTACAGGTGACTTTCGGCAATTTTCAAAACATCTATAACGGCAAATCGTATACTCGCACAACGATGCCGGCAAGTGAATTTTAATCGAACAAAATGATAAAAAGAATTAACAAGGATTACGAATTTCATTGATTATTTTTAGCACGTGCTGTTTGAAGTGCTTCGAAACTGTTCTTGTAGTATACATTTGTTACATAAACACTAGTTTCGAAAGAGGTACATTGATAGACATTAATATCTGAAACACGATAAGTTTTTACAAATTGTTATAAACAATCAGTACTTTTTAAGAAGTTAGTGGTCACTTAATTAAAATGTCACGGAATTTCTTGATCCTGACTGCTAAAAAAATTTTAATTGTTATAAATTATTAGAAAAAATAATCTGTAAACTTATATTTATATACACTTATAATGATAATTATAATGATAATTAATTAAAAAATATTGTTTAACAAATGCAAAAAATATTTAATTACCTATAGTTACAAACTATTATTTTTTAAATATTTTTAGTGAAAATTTTATTGCTATATCTCTAATGGTTCAAAAGTTATAACAAAATGTCACTGAATTCTCGATCTGGACCACTGTGTGCTGGTGCCCATACCTGGCAGAAACGCTTGAAATTTGAACCAGTCTAATATTATGGATCTTCATAGAAGAAGTTTCAAATGTTTGATTTCCGCAGATGAAGTTTAACCTCGTATTTTCTTGTGGCAAATCTGAATGCCAAAAAATCGTACACACTGTTTACTATATTGTACACGTAGAGACGATTTGAAATCATTTTGAGATTAATTGTAACGTACCGATGGCATCGTTCCGATGCCATCAATAAATTCATAAAATTGTGGGTTGTGCTTCCGTTTACGTCCATTCTCAGAATTCGATGAAATTTTGAAAATAAACTCTTTTTTTACTAAAATGACGATTGCCAGAAGGATTTTTTGCGACTCGAAAAAATTTTTTTTATCATTTCAATGTCGCTCTCCATATTACCGATTTTTTTTTTACGTCTGTGCTGCGTGTATGCGTTAGTATGATGCGACAGTTCTTCAACTGTTTCTACAGATATATCAGTAAAATTTTTCGAAAATTCCAATTGTTAAACCAAATAATTGAATATTTATAATGGGAACATCGAGCTTCCGTTTCCGGTTGTGTGAGAGGTTGTAGAGAAGTTTTTGGCTGAGCGTGTTTTTTGGGTGATAAAGTGGTGTGGAAAGGAGTATGAGTGGAGAAAGTGGTGGAGAGGGGTGAGGGAGTTGTAGCAATAGGAGGAAGGGAAAAGGGCAAGGGTAAGGGAGTGAGAGAAAAGAGTTTTAGAGAAGAGAAGGGGAGGTGGAGCTATAGGTTAGGTTGACAGTGGAGCTGAGTCGAGAGAGCGCGAAAGGAGAACGGCTTAGAAGGTGGCGCGGCCTGTAGGGGTTTCAGACAAATTAGGAGACGGACAGGCAGGGAAGCGGGAATTTTTGAATTTGTGAAAAGGGGTAAGATAGAAAAAGGAAGAAATATAATTTGAAAATGAATGAAAGAGGAGAAGTAGGCAAGAGGATGGGAAAAGAAGTCGGGAAGGAAGGGAAAGGGAGTATGGGGGCGATTAGGAAGGAGGGAAACATAGATCGGTGGTTCAGCGTGGAAAGTTTGGAGAGCGTGGGGAGGAAAAGGGGAATATTGGAGGTAGAGGAAAATGGGGAGGGGGAAAGTGCTATATTTAAAAGAAGTGACACGACAAAAGATCTCCGTATAAAGATAAAAGGGAAGAGGGGAGTGCAGTTAGGGAAATGGAGGAAATGTTCAGAGGGTTATTGGGGGAGGTTAGAATGTTGAGGGAAGAAGTGAAAGAGGAAAGGAAAGAGGGAAAGAGGTTGATAGAGGAGTGGAGGAGGGAAAGGGAGAAGTGGAGGGAGGAGAGGAGGGAGGAGGAGTTAAATAGGGAAAGAGTGAAAGAATGGGTAAAAAGTATAGAGGAAAGGGTAATAAAGGTAGAGGGGAGAATAGATGGAATAGTGGAGGGAGAGGGGGAAGAGGATAGGAGGATTAAAGCGTAGAAGAGGTTGGAAAGGTTAGAAGGAACTTTAATAAAGGTGGAAGAGTGGATAGGGGAAAAAGAGAGGGGGGAAAGGGGGAGAGGAACAAAAAGAAAAAGTAAAAGGGCTAAGGGAAGAATGGTTAATGGGAGAGAACAGGAGGAGAATAAGGATAATGGAAATTAAACAGGACAAGAAGGAAAGAGAGGAGGAGAAGAATAATATCATTATAAGGAGATTAAAGGTGGAGGAAAAAGATTTAAGAGTAGAGATCAGGAGATTGTGGGAAAAAATGGAGTTGAAAGAAGAGGGAATAAAGGAGATTCGAAAGATAGGGAAGGTTGGAAAGAACGGAAGGGGAATGGTGTTGGTAAAACTGGTGGACATGGAAGTCAAAAGAAGGGTAATGGAGGGGAAGAAAAAACTAAGGGGACAGGAGGAAAAGATAGAGGCAGATCTAACGGAGGAGGCGAGAAGGACGAGATGGAAGATTGTAAGGGAAGCCGAGAGAGAAAAGAGGGAAGGAAAGAATGTACAGATAGGGTACATGAAGATATGGGTTAATGGAAAAGAGAAAAGATGGGACGAGATTGAGGAAAAATGGATGGAGGAGCAGGAAAAGGAATAGGGAAGAGCGCAAGGGGGGGGGTAGGGAAAAGGAGGAAGAGTGAGGGGTTATGGAGTGTAGGGTTCTGGAATGTGGCAGGACTTACAAATAAAGATGAGGATTTTTGGAAGGGGATTGGAGAGTGGGATATGATAGTGATGACAGAGACGTGGTTAGAGGAGAAGGGTTGGGAGAAAATTAGGAGCAGACTCCCAAAAGGGTATGTGTGGGAGACGCAGTGGGCTAAGAGGGAGGAAAAGGTTGGCAGGGCAAAGGGGGGTATGGTGGTGGGAGTAAGAAAGGAGATAAAGGTGGAGAGGGGGGATGTAAGGGAGATGGAGGGGTTGATGATGGTGAAAATAAAGTTGGAGGGTGGAGGGTGGTGGAAGGTGGTGGGGATCTACGTGAACGGGGACTTGGACATGATGTTGGAAAAATTAGGGGAATGGATGGAGGAGAAAGAAAGAGGGGTAAGAGTAATCATAGGAGGGGATTTCAATGCGAGAACGGGAATGGATGGAGGTGAGGTTGTAGAACAGGAAGAGGGGAGCGGGTTAAGAAACTCAAAGGATAGAAAGATAAATGGGGAGGGGGGAAACTATGCAATTATATAGGGGAAAGAGGTTGGGGCATTTTAAACGGGAATATAAAGGGGGATGAGGAAGGAGAATGGTCGTATATAGGGGCGAGGGGAAATTCGGTCATAGATTATGTGTTGGGGAATAACGACACAAGGGAGGGAGTGGAAATGATGGAGATTGGGGAGAGGGTGGACTCGGATCACCCCAGATAGCACTCGGATGTCCGAAGGATGTCCAAAGTATTTCCGTATTGGACCTTCGTATGTCTCAGGGATGTCCGAATCATGTCCGTATGTCCGAGATACGTCCGAAACCTGTCCGATATACGTCCCAGGAATGTCCAAATGGGGTACGATTTACAGTGATGTACATAGGACGTCCCGTTCGGACCAATCTGGGATGTATGTGGGACGTATCTGGGGACATACAGACTTTATTTGTATATCCCTGGTACGTACCAGGGACATAAGGACGTTATTTGGACGTTCCTTACAGGACGTTTACAGGAACTACATAGAAAACGGGATCTGCATTTTAATTTTACTTTAATCAAAATTACATATATTACAAACACATAGATTTGGCACATAGTGTAATACAATAGCACATATAACACTAATATATACAGTAATTCATAACATAATAAATATATATATATATTTATAACAATTGTAAAATATAAATTTTTAGTTTTATTATTAAAAATCTTTTAAAACTGTTTGTTACTTTCCACGGTTCTCCGCTAATGTACGCCACATCTTTATGGAAACACTTGTTTCTTTCTGATGTATACATGTAATTGGATATCTTCGCTGCATCTGAAAATTAAAATTTCTTGGTAAGAAACATTGTCCAATAAACGGGAAGATTTTAACATGAATATATTAGGTTAGAGGGAAAGCTAAGTGGTATGTTGATATATGTCGCACAACGTTCAGGAACAAAAGGCGGCAATCCCACGCTCTGCACTCACTTTTTACACTTCGCACACTCGTACCAACTCATACCGCTCATTCATACCAACCCACACCGCACACTCGTACCAACTCATACCGCTCATTCGTACCAACTGCCTCACTATAATTATTCTCAACATGGTATTTTAAATAAGCAGGTAATTTTACTTGTAATGTAAAAAAAAGTTAGTTAGTGAGTGATTGGAAAACAGAAATTGACAGGTTACGTGAAAAATGGTATATTGTTACAAATAATGGAAATTATATCATTGAATAATATTAAACATGTATTTTCATAAATTGATTCAAATGTTCTCTTTAAAATACGATAGAATTTTCCCTCCAACCTAATAATATTTTTGTATGTTCGTATTGTCAATAATGTTTCAATGACTGAAAAAAACGTGGTAAAATAAATATAAAATAAAAGGTTACCTGAAATCGCAGTGACGAGTGTCACCAAAACAATCCTGACAAGTGGCTGAAGGCATCGAATCACTCGCACACGCTTTTTATTAATTGGAATATTACGAACATGTGCACAGGGAACACGTACTAAACTAACCTAACCTCACTTCACGTAAACGCACGGTGATGAGACGCGACACTACTGTGAGGTATTTGGCTGGGAAACGGGAAAATCGTCAATAAAGTCTTGAAATCGGAAAAAAACTTACAGAGTGATTAGTAATATTCAAATATTAATAACAATACTAATTTAAATGATAACTGAATGAAATCTGAGTGCTCTGTACATCGCACTCAAAGCATTCAATTATCACTACTTTTCAAGAGTTTGGATAATCTGAGGATAAAATGTTTCCAATAAAAGTTGAACAGTACTTAAACATGTACAAACTTCTATATTTAAAATTTCGAAAACAACATTTTTTCGACAAAAAGCAAAAATCATTTTGATTTCTTAAATATTAAAATACATTTTTTATTATATAATGGTAGAGCTGGCGTCAAGGCGAATCCAACGACCTACTTTTTTATGACCCTGAGCCCATAAATAATACAATAATATGTTATGTCTGTTTTTCGGCAAAATACCCCACTGTGCGACACTTTGACTCTGACTATGTCACTCTGCTCACCTGTCACATAAGATTATTATAAGACTTAAAAAATAGACGTACTTGGACATTCGAAACTTTGGGTCCTACGGATGTCCGACGGGACGTAAAATACGGATGTCCCACGGATGTCCTTAGCACCTAAAAAACGAATGTCCCTGGAACATCCGAAATTTAGTTTCCTTGGATATCCGAGGGACATAAACAACAGATGTCCCACGGACGTCCGAAATTGAAGTCCAACGGATGTTCTTAGGACCTAAAAAATGTCCGTTACGTCCGTTAATGTCCGAGGGTCGTCCGTAACGGACGTGGGATGTATGGACGTAAAGTGGACATGAAACGGACGCCCTTCGGACGTACGGTGCTATCTGGGACAAGCCCTTACCAGTTTGGATAAAAGGGGAAAAGAGAGGGAAGAGAGGGAAGAAGGATGGAGAGAAAAGAAGTGTTTTTAGAAGATGGACAGATGAAACGGTGGAGGAATTTAGGGAGAAATTTGGAATGAGGGAAATGGTAGGGAAGGTGTGCAGGAAGATTGGGAAGGTTTGAAGGAGAATATAAAGGACACGATAGGAGAGCTGGGGAAAAAAAATTAAGGTAAAAAGGAAAGGATGGTGGGACGAGGAATGTGTTGAAGGAAAGAGGTTGGCGAGGAAGAATTAAGAAAGTGGAGAAAGTATGGAGGGGAGTGAGGAGATTACAAGGAGAAGAAAAGAGAATTTCAGCGAGTGTGTGAGGAGAAGAAGAAAAAGGAGAGAGAAAAATGAGAAAAGAGGTGGAGGCTATAAAAAATGAAAATCAAGTGTGGAAGATTGTGAATAAGGAAAGGAAAAGGGGAGCTGAAAGTAGGTAGATGAAAGAATTAGGATGGAAGAGTGGGAAGATTACTTCAAAGAGCTACTGGGATGGGTATGCGGGAGGGTGAGGAAGGCACATAAAAATGAAAGAGGGGGTGACGGAGAGAAGGATATAGAAAAGGGGGAGATTTTAAGGGTGCTAAAAGGTTTGAAAGCTGGGAAAGCGGCAGGGGGAGACGGGATACCGAACGAGGTATGGAAGCTCGGGGGAGAAGAGGTTCAGGAGGGACTGTGGAGGGTATGCAATAGGGTTTGGGGGGAGGGGTGGCCGGATGACTGGTCGGAGGGAGTTGTGGTCCCAATTGCAAAAAAAGGGTACAGTAGAAGGGTGGGGAATTACAGAGGGGTAACACTAACTCTAACAGCTTACAAGATATACGCGGCGGTTTTGGCGGAAAGAGTAAGGGAGGAGGTAGATAGGAAGGGGTTGCTCCCAGGAAGTCAAGCGGGTTTTAGGAAAGGTATGGGTTGTATAGATAACATATATGTATTAAATTACATAGTGAACAGGCAGGTCAAGAGGATAGAAAGGAAGTTGGTGATTATGTTTGTAGACTTGAAGGCAGCTTTCGACTCGGTGGATAGGAAGGTTTTGTTAGAGGCGATGAGGAAAAGGGGGTGAGGGAGGGGCTGGTGAGAAGGTGTGAGGAGGTGTTAAGGGAAACAAAGAATAAAGTAAGAGTGGGGGAGGAAGAGGGGGATGTTTTTTGGACAGCCAGAGGGGTTAGACAAGGTTGCCCTTTAAGCCCCTTGTTGTTTACGCTGTTGTTGGCGGATATGGACGAGGTGCTGGAAAGGGGAGGATGGGGAGGGATCAAAGTAGGAGGAAGAAAGATTTGTTCTCCAGCCTACGCGGATGATGTGGCGATATTAGCGGAAGAGGAGGACGGGATGAGGGGTATGATGGGAGTACTGGAAAAGTATTTGGAGGGGAAACAGCTACATTTAAACATAGAAAAGTCGAAGGTCATGAGATGTAGGAGGGGAGGGGGGAGGTGGAACAAAGTGGTCTGGAGGTGGAAAGGGAGGGTAATGGAGGAGGAGGGAGAATACAAATACTTGGGATATACGATTTCGAGGGATGGGAGCCAGAAAGCACATGTCGAAGATAGAGTAAGGAAGGGAGCGGCGATTATGGGGCAAGTATGGGGGATAGGGAAGAGGAGATTTGGAAAAGATTGGGGCAGAAGATTGTGGTTGTTTGACAAACTAGTATGGGCGGTAGTAAGCTATGGAGTGGAAATTTGGGGCTGGAAGGAAAGGAAAAGACTAGAGAGACTGCAGGAAAGGTTTTTGAAATGGGTGATGGGGGTAGATTTACTGAGGGGGAGGGCTGGGTTGAGGGCATGGGGGTATGAGAAGAAGTTAGGGGAGGGTAAAGGGGGGGAACTGGCGCGTTTATGCTGGGAGGAGATAAGAAGGAGGGATAGGAGGGGTGGGGTAAGAGACGGGTGGGAAAAGGAGAGAGAGGACTATTTTGTGGGAAAAGGGTGATCGTTGGAGGAATGGACTGAGAGTCTAAAGGGAAGGAGGGAGTTAGTGAGTGAGAAAATTATAAAAAGAGAGAAAAAATTGCAGAGAGAGGAAAGGTGGGAGAAGATTAGAAATTCAGAGTACAATAAGTGGTACGGGTTGGTGAAGAAAGAAGGGGTGCCGGGGTACCTAAAGAAAGGGTGGGGTGAGAGTAGGTGGCAAAGGGTGACCAAAGTTAGTTTGGGGAATGAAATGAAAGGGGGGAGATACTGGTTTGAAGAAGAGGGGAGAAAATGTAGAGTGTGTGGGGATGATGAGGGAAAGGGATGGCAGGGTTGGGCATGGGAGGTGTTGGATGATGAGGGGGGTGGGGAGGGGTGGATGAGGAAAGCGGAAGAATGGAGAGAGGGAATAAATAGAATTGGTGTGAATGATAATGAAAGGGGGAGAGGAGGTGTAGTCTGGGGAGATTGAGCGAAAGATTGAAGAATGGAATGTATGAAGGAATGAATGTTTGAAGGATGAAAAGTTGGAGGGGTGACAACCGATCGGTCTTGCCGGACAATTCCGGGAAGGGCAATCAGCTTCTACTCACTAAATGATTGTACTTTCGAATGAAAACAGACGGAGAGTCTAGGCAGAGCACAAGATCGTGGTCATGGCGACTCTCCCTGTCCAAACGAGTATATGCTCTTAGCAGGATCAATTGGAATAAACCTCGTTAAGAACCAGGCCAGCAAACTCAGGCAAACGATTGGTCTTGCCGGATATTTCCGGGAAGGGCAATCGGCTCCTTCTCTACTACGCGATCACAAAACGTGGTGGAAGAAATTACAGATATCTAGGCAGAGCACGCAAGCGTGGTCATGGCGATATATGAATTTTTCCAATTGTCCATTCTGAGCAGAATTCACAAATTGAATCCAGTTGTGTATATTTCGATATTTATCTGTCTATAAATATCGATTAACACGAACCCACTCTTAATTCAATGCAGGTGTACAAAGTCTATGTAACGCGATTCACTGTTATCTTCTCTAAATTCAATGCGTACTCATGCTTGCTCCCGACAAACGAAACCTCTGAGCTGCTCGATTCGCAATTCAAATTGCCCTTGAAATGGCAAGAAAAACCATTTGATAATACACCTTGTATAAACCAACAATTAATTTGATTAATCTTGCATGACAAGCATGGAACACCATCGCAGTAAACTGCCTTTCTCTTAATAATATGCAAACCGCAAAATAAGTAGAGCTATACTGCTCTATTGAACAAATTCAAAATCTAAATTAAATCACGATACAACGTATTCCCGCAATTTATTAAACAATTGAAACGAATCTTTCCGATGGCCTGTATTCAGGCGTAAAGTAAATAATAATAATAATAATATTTTATTCTCTTTTCGGAGTACAATGCGGACCTCCGCTCCGCTTACAATTTTACTTTTCATTCTTCCATTCTTCTCATGCGAGAGAGAGAGAGAGAGCACACCAATCATTCCTTCCATCCCTCTTCACACATACATTCATTCATTCTCTGGACCCCCGGTTCCAGCGTTCATCCTTTCTCTCAACTCTTCCACCCTTTTCATCCATACCTCCCCTTCTCCTTCCTCCCCTAACACTTCAGCCACCACTTCCTGCCATCCTTTATCCCTCCCCCAATCTGTACACTCCTCCCACACATGTTCCCACGACTCTATCCCTCTCCCACATATCCTACAACTCTGTCTTTCCTCCTCCTCCCAATACCTTCCCCCTTTCATTTTACTTCCCAATCTGTACCCCGCTACTAATTGCCACCTCTTTTCCTCCCCACTACTCTCATCCACCTGCTCCTCCTGTCTCCCATTCGCCATCATTACATATCCCAAGTATTTAAACTTTTTAACCTCCTCTATTACCTCGCCCTTCCATCGCCACTTCATCCTATCTCTCCTCCCTCCTCCCTTCCTACACCTCATCATCTTTGTCTTCCCTACATTTATTTCCAACTTTTTGTCATCCACATACCTCTCCAATCTCGCCATTAATCCCTTCATCCCATCCTCGTCCTCTGCCAACACTGCCACGTCATCCGCATATGCCAAGGTAAATATTTTTTCCCCTCCCAACTTCACTCCTCCCCACCTCCCCTTCTTCAACTCTTCCTCCATATCAGCTATTAATATCGTGAACAACATTGGACTCAGTGGACAGCCCTGTCTTACTCCCTTTACCGTCCAAAAACTGTTCCCTTCTTTCTTTCCCAACCTCACCTTACTCTTCGTTTCCCTTAGAATTTCCACACATCTCTGCACCAACCCTTCTTTTATCCCCGCTTTCCTCATTGACCCCGCCAACACCTCCCTATCCACGGAATCGAAAGCTGCCTTCATGTTCACAAAAAGTACCAGCATCTTTCCTCCCTTCTTTGCTGTTCTCCTGTTTATGAGGTGATTTAGGACGTATATATTGTCTATCGTTCCCATTACCTTCCTGAACCCCGTCTGATTCGGTGGAAGCACCCCTTTCTCCTCTATCTCTTTCCTTAGCCTCTCCGCTAATACTGCTGCATACACTTTATACGCTGTCTGCGTTAAAGTCACCCCTCTGTACTCCTCCACTTTTTCCCCTTCCCCTTTCTTCACTATGGGCACTAGTACCCCCTCCGACCAGTCCTCTGGCCACCCTAACCCCTCTCCATACCCTATTACAAATCTCCCATAGTCTCTCTCTTATTACCTCCCCCCCATATTTCCACACCTCATTCGGGATCCCGTCCCCACCCGTCGCTTTCCCCTCTTTCAGCCTTTTTACTACCTCCTCTACTTCTTCTCTACTTATATCATCCTCTTCCTCTTCTCCATTCACTCTTCCTTCTTCTCCTCTGACTCTCCAGCTAACTCCCCCTAACACCCCTCTAAAGTATTTGTCCCATACCTCCATTTCTATCTCTTCATTCACTCTCTTCCTCCGCTTTCTTCCTCTATTGACTATCTTCCATACTTCCGATTCCGTTCTTACCCCCTCTATCTCTCTTTCCCATTTTTCCTTTTCCCTTCTCTTCTTTTCCTTGCATATCGCACCCAACTTATCTCTTTCTCTCCTATACCCTTCCCCACTTCCCCCTTCTCTTCTCCATCTTTTCAATTCCTCTTCTACCTCTTTCTTTTTCTTCCTACATTCCTCGTCCCACCAACCCTTCCTTTCCTTTCTCTCTTTCCTCCTTTCCATCTTCTCTAATACCCCTACTACTTTTTTCTTTAAGTCTCCCCACTCATCGTCTATTTTCTATCCCTCACCTCCACCACCCCCAAATTGATTCGCAAACTCCTCCTTTCTTTCGGCCGTCCACCACCCTTTCCTCCTACCTCCCCCTCTTCTCTCTCCCCTGTTTTCGTCTCTTCCCCTTTTCCTCCTTCTATCCACACTACTACTGGTTGATGATCCGAATCAACCTTCCCCTCCACCACCATCCTTTCTATTCTTTCCCTAGTTTCTTCATTGCCAATCACATAATCTATCATCGATTCCACATTACCCGTATACGTATACTCTCCCTCTTCATCCCCCTTCACTTCCCCATTTATTATCTCCCACCCCAACTCTCCCAGAAATTCGCACAGTCTTCTCCCCTCTTTATTTATCTTCTTGTCCTTTGATCTCCTCGTCTCTTCTTCACATTCCCCCTCTCCTCCTATTCTTCCCCCTTGTGAACCCGTCCTGGCGTTAAAATCGCCACCAACTATAACCCTCACCCCTCTTTCCCTTTCTTCCATCCATTCCCTCAACCTTCCCATCTTCCTCTCCAGGTCTTTATTTACGTAAATGCCTATTACTCTCCATTTCTCCCAACCTAACCATATTTTCCGTGCTACTATTCCCTCTTCCTCCGCCTCCTTTCCATCCTTCTCCATTCTTATTCCTTCCTTTACTCCTATTATCATCCCTCCCATTGCTCTCCCTTTCTTTCCTCGCCTCACTGCGCATTGCACTTCCCATCTGAATTCTTTCGTTGCCATATGCCTTATCCCCTCCCAGTCTTTTCTGCCTACCCATGTTTCACTCATTATCACTACATCCCATTCCCTTATACCCTCCCAAGAATCCCTAACTTTGTTTTTTATACCTGCCACGTTCCAAAACGCTATCTTGTACACCCTCTTATCTTCTCCTATCTTTCCTTCCACTTTTCTTTCTGTATGTTTCTCCGCTTCTCCCCCCTGTTTTGTACCCCTCTTTATTCGTTTCCCTGAACCTCAATCCATTTCTCTTCTACTTCGTCCCATCTTTTCAGTCTATTATCTACCCACATCTTCATATATCCTATTTGCACACTCTTCCCCTCCCTTCTCGCCCTCTCAGCCTCTCTCTCTATCTTCTAGCTTGCCCTTCTCTCTTCCTTCGTCATGTCATCTTCTATTCTTTCCCGACTCCCTTTTAACTCCCTCCTCGCCATCATTACCCTTCTCTTCCCTTCCATTCCCTCCATCTTCACCAACAACATACTTCTCCCCTCTCTATCTTCTCTTCCCACCCTTCTTATCTCTTCCACTTTTTCCTTGACACCTAATCTCGTCCATATCTCTTCTATCACTTGTTTATCCTCCCTTCCTTCCATCTTTATCCCTTTTATTATGACATTCCTTCTTCTCACTTCCCTCTCCCTCTTATCTACTACCAATATTACCTCCCTCAATCTTCTCTCCATCTCTTTCCTCCCTTCCTCATTTCCCCCTGTCCCTCCTGTCTCTTTCTCCTTTAACTCCAACTTTTCTACCTTCTTTTCTAACATTTCCATCTTCCCTATCAATTCTACCCCCCCTCCCCTTGCCGATTCCTCTATATTCCTCTCTACCTTTGCCACCCGTCCCTCTATACTTTCTATCCATCTTCTCATCTTATCTCTATATAGCTCCTCTTCCCTCCTCTCTTCCTTCCACTTCTCTCTTTCCCTCCTCCACTCCTCTATCAACTTCTTCCCCTCCTCCCTTTCCTCCCTTATCTCTTCTCTCATCCTCCTCATCTCCCCCATTAGTTCTTTAAACATTTCTCCCATTCCCTCAACTCTCCCTCTCTCTTCCCTATTTTCTATCCCAGGTGGGGACCTTTTCGTCAAGTCACTTCTTTTAAAAGATGACTTTTCCTCCTCCATCCCTCCCTCTACATCCCCTATTCCCATTTTCCTCCCCACACTGTCCACACTTTCCGAGCTAAACCATCTCTCTAGAGGAAACTCCTTCATGACTGCCCCCAGTCTTCCCCTCCCTTCCTTCCCCTCTTCTCTCTCCATCAGCATGCCTGCTTCTCCCCTCCCACTCATCTTCCGTCCGACTTCTTTTCCTCCTTCTAACCTCTTACTCCTTTTCACAATTCCCGCTTCTCTAATTACCTGTCTCCTGACTTAACTTTCTCCCGTTAGAGCGCACCACCTGCTCTCCTACTCTCTTTTCTCCTGGTCCTATCTATCTATCGCCACGAGACCTAACCTCCTTTCTCGCTCACTTTGCTCCTTTCTACTACTCTTTCTCTCACTCCCTCACCCTTCAACCTTTCTCTCCTACCTATCCCTACACCCTCTAGCCCTTCCCTCTCACTTTTCTCCACTCGCACTTCTTTCAAATCCACCTTCTCACACAGAAAACTCGCTCAGCTAATTACACACACCTGCCTCTCACACAACCGGAAACGGAAGTCCCGCGTAAAGTAAATATCTCAATAATAATGGAGCTTGCCCATCACACAGGCTTACGCAGCAGTTTCAATATAACGTTGTATTCTCACAACGCAGAACACGATTGATTCGATTTCAATCTCGAATGAAACCTTTAATGTAACGCAAAACTATTTGCTTTCACGTCAACTCACGATTTATAAATGTCGAAACTATTATAATTTATTAATTATAATTTCATTGCAAAATTATTGCAATTACAATAACTTCCCTATAAATCTGGAAGTTAATAAACTTAGAAATCCTTTCGTTATACGAACTTTTGAACAACCATTTGAAAGGCTTCAATTTCAATTTGAACCGATTGCCTGCTTGGCAATGTAGGAAGATTTTAATATGTGAACTATGCGACTATGCGAGAGCGCTCTGACTAGAGCGTGTTATCTGGATCGTATCCAGTCGCAGAGTCATCAATCTGCTGCTCGCATCGACCTCCTTTGATCGTGATCGATAGGGGATCGATGCGTGCGCATCTTATTTGATGTATATCACATCTGCGATCCTTATCTATGACAAGGATCATGTACGACGTCACAGTCATCGCGGTGGGGATCGATATTGAATCGTACGATCTCTTGGTGTGTAACCAGGATGGGTACAATATATATATATATATATATTGTTGCGTAGGCTTCGGCGCGGTCTTGCCGGTGAACACATTCTTTTACACAGTAGCAAATATTTATTAAATATATAACAGTTAACAGTTAACAACAGATAATCCAGATAATCGTGTTCTCGTTTCAATGGCTCGAGAGGATCTGTCTTCTTTCTTTTCTTGTCAACAATCTCGTTGTTCGGATACCGCAATATCGATCTGACACTCGATCTCTGCGTTATGTTCAGGATATCACAGGGGAAGGCAACTTCATCTCGTGTCGTCGTAACACTACTCCCCCCTTCGAAGAAAGCGGGCGTCCTGTCCGCGACTAGATTCACCTCTGTAGCCGTTAACCTTCTCACGTCAGAATCACAGCTCCCTGACATGTCAACCGCTGTCTGAAAAATCAATAATCGAATACATATATGATTTACTCTGGTGGCCTCATTCAGACAGTAAACGTCCCGACATTTGTCCTCTGTATCAGGGAAAAACCACCCAAAAAACCCTGAGCAGGACGTTGAGAGGAATGATTTTAATCATTTAATGAGGCTACTCCGTCCACTCCTCGCCATTCCTCTTGACTCTTGTGCCTTGAGTACTTCTTTCTTGATGTCTTCCCGGGTACCAAAACAAAGTTACCCTCGTCTTCTTTCGATGAAGCGTCCTCTTCTTTGGCGAAAAGTGTCGAAGTTTCCTTCCTTTGCCTCATACATTCAAACATTGTAACGTGCGAGTCTATTCACATGAACAACTTTCGGCTTCGCTTTAGGTGAGCGAATTATTCGAAAAATTAATTCGTTTAACCGTTCCTTTACTATATACGGTCCTTCCCAATCAGATTGGAGTTTCGGACACCGGCCTCTTGTACGCCGTGGATTGAATAACCAGACTTTATCTCCCGTTTTAAATGAAACTGGATTCGTGTGGACATCGTACCAAGACTTCATTTTGTCACTACTAATCTTCATCCGTTGACGTACAAAATCATGGATTTCCAAGATTTTAGCCCTTGTTTCTTCAATGTAAGCTCCTTCCTTCTTCTTCCCAGAAGCGTAGTTACTTCCTCTCAAGAGATCCAAAGGAAGTCGTAATTCTCGACCCATGAGAACCATTGCCGGAGTATTTTGTGTTACCTCATGTTGAGACGTCCGATATGCTAGAAGGAACGTCGGTACCCATTCATCCCAGTCTTTTTGATGTTCTGAAACGAACTGTGTTAAATACTGCAATAAAGTTCGAATCATCCTTTCAACGAGTCCATCCGATTGGGGATGCAGGGGCGTCGTCCTTGTTTTTTTAATTCCAAGCATCCTCATCAATTCTTTGAAAACATTGGATTCGAAATTCCGACCCTGATCTGAATGCAGTTCCAGTGGTACACCATGGCGACTTATTATATCTGTTAAAAGGGTCTTCGCTATGGTTGTTGCTTTTTGATTCGGGAGTGGAATCGCTTCCGGCCACTTCGAGAAGTAATCTACGACGACAAGGGCATATTTGTTTCCAGTCGTAGATTTTGGTAAAGGTCCCACAATATCAAGTGCAATTCGTTCAAAAGGGGCTCCAACATTGTAAATCTCCAAAGCGCCTTTCCCTTTTCCTCTAGGGCCCTTCTTTGCCACGCAGCTACCACAACGACGGCACCATTCCTCAACTTCTCGACGATGATCAGGCCAGAAAAACCTTTGCCGAATCTTAGCAAGTGTTTTGCGAATTCCAAAGTGTCCTCCCCATGGGGCGTTATGACACTCGCGTAACACTTCTTCGGTTTTGCATCTAGGGACGATTAATAACAGAACTGCTTCTTTCCCGTCTGTGGATTCCCACCTCCGGAAAAGTAAACCTTTTCTCACTTCGAGAGAATCGCAAATCTTCCAATAAAACTTTGTCACTGGGGAAAATGAAGAAACTTCCTGCCAGTCTGGCTTATTTTGTTCAATTATTCTTTGTAATATGAAATTTATTTCTCCGTCGTCCTCTTGCGCTCTCTTCCATTCTTCTGAACCGGCGTCCTCACAGATCGTCCTGTATACGTGTTCTTCCTTGTTACATATTTCTTCTCGCGACTCTCTCTCCTCAAGGCGATGACAATATTTACACTGCGAAACTTCGCATGGTCTTCTTGACAGACTATCTGCGTTTATATGCAACTTTCCTTCACGATGTTTAATTTCGAAATCATACTGTTGCAGCCTTTCTATCCAACGAGCCGTTTGTCCCTCTGGATTTCTGAACGACAGTAACCATCTTAGCGCAGCATGGTCAGTCCTCACTAAAAATTTTCGTCCATACAGATAGTGGTGAAAATGTTCAATGGACTTAATTATTGCCAAAAGTTCTCTTCTAGTCACGCAGTAGTTCCTCTCAGCTTTTCCCAGCATTTTCGAGAAATACGCAATAACTTTCTCCTCTTGACCTTGAACCTGCGAAAGAACAGCTTCGATGGCAAAGTTCGACGCATCAGTATCTAAAATAAAATCTGCATCTTCCAAAGGGTAAGCCAGTATCGGAGATTCGGAGAGTCGTTGCTTCAGCCATTCGAACACCTCCTGGCATTCTTCTGACCATCCAAAGGTAACTTTCTCTTCTGTCAGGCGATGTAGTGGCCTAGCGATGGCAGAAAAATCCCTGACGAACTTCCTATAGTACGTACAGAGCCCAAGAAAGCTTCTTAGTTCCGTTTTGTTTCTCGGAACTGGCCATTCTTGGATTGCCTTTATCTTCTCCGGATCCGTTTTTATTCCGCGTTCGGAAACGATGTGTCCAAGGTAACGCACCTCCTTACAGAAGAAATTGCATTTCTTCGGGTTCACTAATAGTTTGGCTTGACGCAGGCGTACGAAAACAGTCTTCAGATTTTCTACGTTCTCATCGAAACTTCGCCCGTAAACGATTATATCGTCCAAATACACCAGGCATATTTTTCCGCAAAGGCCTTTCAGTACCGTGTCCATAAGACGTTCAAACGTGGCAGGGGCATTGCAAAGTCCGAAGGGCATCACTTTGAATTGCCAGAGTCCTTCCCCCACGCAGAACGCGGTCTTCTCCCGGTCCTTTTCATGCATCATAATCTGCCAATATCCACTTTGTAAATCTATCGTCGAGAACCAGGATGATTCAGCTAAAGCATCTAATGTATCCTCAATTCTCGGCAACGGATATGAATCCTTTTTTGTAACATTGTTCAACCGTCGATAGTCCACACAAAATCTCGTGCTGCCATCCTTCTTCTTCACGAGAACGATAGGAGAGGACCATGGACTTTTTGATTCTTCAATTACTCCCTGTCTTCTCATTTTCGCGAGCAATTCTTCAACTTCCGTTCGTCGATGAAACGGGAGACGTCGCGGTGCTTGTTTGATTGGTGTACAATCTCCCGTATCAATCCTATGTTGGACAACATCACAGTTTCCAACATGTTCAGGATTTTCCGCGAACACATCCTGAAACTCGCATGTTATTTCTGCAAATGCTACTTTCCGTGGCGGGGATAAGGCCGCGCCACATCGCTGGAAAAGATCTTCTAAATGCTTTGGCACAGGTGAGACTGTAACCTCTTGCTTATCTTTCGCTTCCGAGGTCTCCTTTTCCTCTACCGGAGTCTCCTCTTCCGCTACCGAAGTTTCCTCGTCCCTTTTTGCAAATAAGGCCGTATCCACCTTATTTCGCTTCTCCTGGCCAATAAAGCTGACCTCTTTTTCGGCTATTTGTAGGTTTCTTGTCGAATAGTCGAGCCTACACGCGTGTTTCTGAAGGAATCCATTCCCCAAAATACACTCTTCCGCCATGTCAATTAGGAAGAAATCTTCCTCCGATTCAAAACCGTTGATGTTGACGAGGCATCTGTACCTGTCTTGAATCGGTAAATTCTCCCCGGAAATGGATACAATTTTCATTTCCTGAAGTCCCGCCGCCGCGCCAAGCTCACTTCTGGGACTGAATTTATTTGTCCCCAAAAGATTCACACTCGCACCCGTATCGAGTATTATCGTAGCTTTTTCTCCATCGATGAATCCCTCGATGGCCGTACAATCTTTCTTCGAGTAAGTCTTCAGCACGACGGGGGTAAAAGAAGAAGAAGTGAACTGAATTCGATATTCTTCCCATGAAGCTTTCCCATCGAATCTGGGTGGCTTCACGGCGTACCCCAACTCTGAAACACTTCGAAACACACCAACCGTATCGCGCATAGGTACCTGCTGCAAGGGTGGCAGGACCGGAACCGTGGACCCGTTAGGAACGGACATATTTACATTTTGAGGTTCACGGTTCTCGGTAGAGTTAATTAACCGCGGCCGTACAAGCGCGTGCAGATTTTGTGAGAGCACCTGACACTGGGCCTCCAGGATCCCGAAGCGTCCTTCCAGGGCAGCTTCCCTCGCAGCTTGAGCGGCCCTGTTTGCTGCTTCCCTCTCTTCAAACCGGGTCCACTCCTGTTCCCATCTCCGTTCCGAGATCTTCTGCTGCTCTTGAAACTGCCCCGAAATGTTCCTTTGGAGGCCTTCGAACAGCGTCTGCAACATCATCGCATCCGTTCCCGAAGTGGATGTCGTTGCGGTGGTATCTTCCGTTATCCCACTTCTGACACCAATGTTGCGTAGGCTTCGGCGCGGTCTTGCCGGTGAACACATTCTTTTACACAGTAGCAAATATTTATTAAATATATAACAGTTAACAGTTAACAACAGATAATCCAGATAATCGTGTTCTCGTTTCAATGGCTCGAGAGGATCTGTCTTCTTTCTTTTCTTGTCAACAATCTCGTTGTTCGGATACCGCAATATCGATCTGACACTCGATCTCTGCGTTATGTTCAGGATATCACAGGGGAAGGCAACTTCATCTCGTGTCGTCGTAACAATATATATATATATATAATGGGAACATCCCAGGTAGCACCGTACATCCGTCGGATGTCCGTTTTATGTCAAGTTTATGTCCATACGTCCGACGTCCGTTGCGTATGTCCCTAGTATGTCCGATGGACTTAAATTTCGGACATCCGGTGGACATCCGTTTTTTTCGTCCCAAGTACGTACGTGGGACTTGAATTTCGGACATCCCAAGGACATTCGATTTTTTCGTCCAAGGGAAGACGGTGGGATCTGATTTTCGGACGTGCCAAGTAATATATATATATATTTATATACATAACGGAGACCATATATGCAAAATAAAATATTTCTACTTGAATTGTAACAAGAACTGAAGTAAAATAGGAATTTTTTCTGAATTACTATGTTTAATAAGTCAAAAAAAAAAATAAAATAAAAAAAAATAATATGAACATGTTGCAAGAGAGGTCTGAAGAACTGATGATAACCTTGTAGGAATTGGAGATTTATCGGGGAGCTCTCTCCATAACGAATTCTCAGAAATATCACGCGATAAAACACAATGGCACTGATGATGAAATGTTACATAGTGTAGTCTAGTTCGTGGTAGATATTATAATACCTGTAAGCACACAGTGGGTCAGTGGATAGAGCGCGCGACTGCGACCAGGCGGTCTCGAGTTCGAATCCCCGCGCCCGAGCACCTCTTGAATTAATTCAATGTGCTTTTTTAAAAAAACTGTGGTGCCCAAGGTGGTTCGGAACCCACCTTAAACTGTAGGTCCCGTCGTTTAATAACCATAGCAGTTGAAAAAGCGACGTAAAATAATCGAGACAAAGATATTATAATACCCATCAAGGAATAAAAGTAGCAACACAGCTAATAATTGTGTTCTTCCGCATTTATTGTATTGTATACGTGCAACATTTGTATGAAAGTATGAACATGTTGCAAGAGAGGTCTGAAGGTCAAAAATAATATAACAGTATATAGTATTTAAAAATTTTTTTTTATTTACTGATTTATGTTAACCATTAGTTTCATAAAATAAGTTCACCAAACGCGAGCTAATAAAAAAGTGTTAAAAACGCAAAGCGACGCGATGACGGGACGGTCCTTGCTTCGCTGCGTCCAGCTGTGTCGTACAGTTGTACGGTATCACCGAAGCAAGCGACATTTGATAAAACAAGCGAAGATCGATGAAACAATCGAATGCTGGAGAAGAACGCGCCGCGCCGTTGCGTTGCTGCGTGACAAAACAGTCTTGTGCTAGAGCTTCGAGAACACGTGCTTCAGAAATCTCCTGTGATCTTGTGATATATATCATCGTGTAATACATATTAGCGTATTTACTTCATATTTAGACAAGTAAGTATTTTCATTGTTATTATTTGTTACCGTTAGTATTTTTGCTTACGCCTTTTATTAGATTATTTTATACAGTTACGCACATAAGTGATCACACACACTTTATATTAGAATAACTTTTTCATGAATGGACCAAACGACTTAAATTTCTCTGTAAGGCTTTTATATTCACTCTGAAAATTTCATAGAAATTGATTAATTGGTTTACGAATTCTAAACGATCAAAAGTAGTAAAAATAGCACTTATAGACCGAAAGTCATGAAAGTTCCTACTTGATTGTAAATAAATTATTAATTTGCAGGCTTATGAGTTAGCGAATATTGGCGGGGCCATTTGCGCCAGCTTCGTCAAGCAGTCTATGGGAATCGTGATTACTGATGAATTGGCTATGGAATTCAGCTGGTTCGGGAAAAAAGGAAAAAGGAGATTTGATACAACCAAGTTAGCCACAGTGATAATTGGTAATTATTTACGTGTACTTTGTTATTTTTTATATTTATTTGTATACAGTTGAATATATTATTGAATTGACATTCTAATTTTTAGATGCAGCAATGATATCAAAGGTATCTGTTACGAAAAATGACATCGAAGTTTGTATGCAGAAGTGGCTTAGGAGGCCTGCGGAAAGGAAGAAAGTTGTGTCTCGAGTGTTTTAAATAATAAGTTTTTTTAAAACTATTTTTTTTAAATTATATTTTCTTTAGGTTAATACATAATTTTAAGTATTTTCTTAAAGTTATATTTAGTTATGAAACTTTTATATGTTTAGATAAATATTTTTTATTTGTGCTATATGTATATAGTATACAAACAATAAATTTTTTTAATATTATACAAAGAACATTATTTAGTAGGTTTTATATGCAAAAACCATATCCTATAACCATCCTATAAACGTACGGTTAATGTTCAGAATATGTCCAGCCGTACGTCCAAATAACGTCCGTATGTCTCAGATACGTGCCAGATATGTCCAAGATATGTCCGAGATACGTGCCAGATAGTTCTAGGTAAGTCCAAGATACGTACCAGATAGGTCCGAATGTAACGTCCTACGTACGTTCCACTTCCTAACTGGGACCTCTGTCGGATTTTCCTGGTATGTATTTCGGACATATCTCGGACATAGGGACATTATTCGGACATCCCTGGAATATACATAGGTCCGATACGAACGTACACTGGACTTACATACATCGGACATCCGGGTGCTATCTGGGATTATGCGATCAGAATTAGTTTGGATTAGGTTAACCCAATAAGTTTATTATAAGAGCGGGCGGAAATTACGTTAGATTGAGTTAAGTTAGGGTTAGGTTAGGGTTTCACGGGAGCCAACAACCGTAGTCCCGATGAAAGCACCGGTTCTCGTTAGATCACCGAAGTTAAACAATGTGGAACGTCAACGGCACTGGGATGCGTGACCGTCTGGTAAAAAACCGGAAAGTGACCCACCCGAGGTATTTTTCACGTGTTGTTGGCAAAAGGTGGTTCGGAACCCACCATAAACAGTAGGTCCCGCTGAAAAGGCGATGGTGAGAGTGGAAAAGAGGGGGATATTGGGTAAATGTATTTGAAACGCTGAGGGGATCAAATATCATGTTACAATACAATAGTGTTTGTTGTATATTTTTCGGATGTGAGGGCCGTGTTCTGGTTAATTCCAAATTTGAGTCGCTGGGTAGAGAATTTTGGCCAGTTGAGTTCGGTAGAGATTCTGGCCTCCCCCTTACATTAGCTTAGGTGG
Organism: Lasioglossum morio; assembly: GCA_916610235.2. Lineage (NCBI taxonomy): Eukaryota > Metazoa > Arthropoda > Insecta > Hymenoptera > Halictidae > Lasioglossum > Lasioglossum morio. The sequence continues at coordinate 38,978,763 of OU744324.1, read as the reverse complement.
GAGTGCGGTTTTAGTGGGTAGAGACTGGCCGGAGCGTCCTCTGGACAGCCCCACATAACCCTGGCCCTCCCAGGGGGGTTAGGGTATGCGTAACGCATTTCCGCACTTAAAAAAAAAAGAAAAAAGGGTTTCACGGGAAACAATTCATAGCAGTGGATGGAACGGCAGGAGGTCGCCGGGGGTCGTCCCAACCCACAGGGGTTACCAGGTTAACCCCATGGGTTCCTAGAACTTTTTACTCCCCTCTACACCCCGGAGATGCCAATGGCAGAGCCGGCCCGAACATCGGCGGATTATAACATGCTATATTTATTTAGAAAGCTATTAACTAGAACTTTTCAGAGTTCGTCACGCCAATAGGTGGCGAATACGTTGTTAAGGAATTTAACGTGATAAAAAAAAAAACAATTTATTTATTACTACAGTCACTAAGAAAAGAATATTATATGACAAATTGTATCAGAAAACAATTCGTCAAACAACTCCGGCGGAGGTTCTGAACGTTCAGTTTCTTGCCATCCTGAAAAAAGGTGGTGTGGTTCACACGCAGAAAAATATAAAAATAATATTATTTAATAGCAATAATAAGTAATAACATAGTTATTTAGTGAACAGCTGTTAGAGTTTCTTCGTGGACACGTGGTAAACGGCGAGTGAGCTAGTTGCTCCGCACCGGAAGACGGTAGCGTACAGCCATCTGCAAACGGCGCGAATTACAAATTCGTGATTCAACACCTCCTCTTAATACGCGCCTTACAGCAATTACGCTCACAATATTGCACAAACATTTATACATTTGTTATATCACTGAAACCTATTGTATCTATACAAAAATAATGTTTGTCCTTGGCACCGACGAGATACTGTTAAAGACTGCCACTGCCCGTGCTATGCCGCACAGTGGGGAAAGTTGACCTAACACGATTCAAAAAGGAATAACTTTCGATAGAAATGAGATAGAGCAATGAATTTTTTTTAAATGAAAGCTGAATCTTTGCAAAATATGGGAAAAATAAGGAGATTACGGTACGAACGGTTTTTAACCTTGAGCAAATTCGTTAAACTTTCACAATTTCAAGAAAATGTGGTTTCTGCGTTACCACAGGCAGAAAATTTTTTTTTAACATGCTATGTATCATTTCCCGTAGATTTTTTCACGCTGATTTCAAATCTGGCCTCAAAATTTTTCTGCGACCTCTGGTTTCTTCAAAAAATCGAATTATAGTTAAACAGTTAAACTTTTATTTTTTCAAGGTTAAAAACATTCATACCATAATCTGCATATTTTCCCATATTCTACAATGTTTCAGCTTTGATTTAAAAAAAATTCATCGCTCTATCTCATTTCTATCGAAAGTTCTTTGATTTTGACACAGCTTTCATCGGTTTGTCCCATAGTGTGGCGTTAGGTAAATAAATTTAGTACCGCAGGTAATAATTAAATGTAAAATGCTGACCTTACCCATTCTGTAATTCTTAGAAAAAATTAGTTTTTTCCTTTATTGTTCACCATTGTAATTATTGCTTTATAATCGTCAGTGTATAGATGTATGAAAAATGAAAGTAATTACCACGAAATATTCTAAGAAAGGATTGGAATTTAAAATTAATTTAAGATGTGGTGTCCGGAAATAGTGGTTAGCAAATACGGCGAAGCAATAACCTCCGAAAGGTTATTCCAGGAAAAGAAATTGTAAGCAGTTCGGAGTAGCAACAACCCCGAAAAGTAGCATCAGCAAAAGCAATGTAAGCATGATGGCGAGGCAACGACCTCGCTTCATCAGCAGAAGGTAAAATATAAAAACTCCGGACACCATCGGAGAGGGGGCAGACTACGATACAAGTTCAATAAAGCAACATCTTTAAACACATCGTCGATTTTGGTTTCATCGATTCCGATCCCGGACACTCCACTCCTGGTTACTGTTACATATCCCCATTAAAACATCGTTCTAACCCGAGTGGGCACAACAAAGAATTATTGCGATATTTATAAATCAATGGTTCGTATACGAAAGGTATTATGTAATAATCGTTATTTATTGTTATTTATAATTCAAACAATTTTTAAAGAAATACATTAATTTTAATAATTTGTTTCTATATTCATTTTTGAAATTATTATTTCAATACTAATGTATTGTTAAAATAATTGTTTAAATAAACAATGTTTAATAACGTTATAATTTTAATAACAAAGTGTTTAATAATGTAGATGTAAAGACACATATTTTTCATTGCGGATTCAAATAGAAAATTTTTAACACGTGTCTTTTATTTTTTCATGTAATTCCTACGAATTGTAATTTTTTAAAAATCTGTTTTACACGTCATTAAAAGAAGAGTCTTCGCGTCTCTGATTCTTTTCCCGACGCTATCCTTTGCGCCCGAAACTTGCGTCGTTCGTTGCACAAGCAAATATCGAAATTAAAAGACCGAGCCGAATGTAAAGAAGGACAGCGCGTGTAAAGAGAGACAGCGCACGGCCAAAGCAAGCTGAAGCAGGCCGAAGTGACTGCGATTCTCCGCGTCGCATTAGTAGTGGTTCACACCAATATACCCGGTCCGATCAGTATCAGTATCATGCTTCAATGTCTCACTCCTCGGCAGGCTTGTGCGAGAACCCGAAATCTCGGGTTCGGGTCGGGTCGGGAATTTTCGGTCGAGAATAGTCGGGTTCCCGAAAGTGAGATACGTTTCGGGTCCCGAAAGTATCCGGCTGCCTATGTCTCTTCGGGACCCGGAAACTTCCGACTACACACGAATCGACACGAAGTTCGTATTACGATTCGTACCGACGAGTGCCGAGATCTAAAGATGGAGAGCGGGTGTCAAGAAAAAGAGACAGCGCACGGTGCGCGGCACGGCACCTTTGAATTGAACCGCCGAAACGGTCGACCTACATAGTTACATTATTGTATGTATATCAATATAGGTATACAATCTATGTATACATACGACACGATGAATCCCACAAGCGCTACATATTATTACGAACATTCACACATATATATTTTATACTTAAATTATATATATATGTATTAAAGAAAATATAAATTAAATGCAAGTAGCGTAATGATATTAATATATATTGTATGTAAAGAATAGAGATAATTATATTTAATTAGTAATGCATAATTTGATTATGTGGATTACATTTTTTCTTATCGAATTGGGTAAAATAATTATCTCTATTCTTTACATACAATATATATATTAATATCATTACGCTACTTGCATTTAATTTATATTTTCTTTAATACATATATATAATTTAATACGAACTTCGTGTCGATTCGTGTGTAGTCGGAAGTTTCCGGGTCCCGAAGAGCATAGGCAGCCGGATACTTTCGGGACCCGAAACGTATCTCACTTTCGGGAACCCGACTATTCTCGACCGAAAATTCCCGACCCGACCCGAGCGTCGGGTTTCCCGAGATTTCGGGTTCTCGCACAAGCCTGCTCCTCGGCGACCGAGGCGACCGAGGCTTCTTGAGCGAAAGGCAAATCTCTGTGCTGCTATTCTTTACAAAGGATATACGAACTTTCTGAAGGACTACGGTTCTTTACGACGGAACAGTTATACTTGGAAGGCATTCAAAACTAAAATTCTAAAAAATATACGAATTAACTATTTAAGAACCTGTAGTATTATCAGAAATACAACTATTATATATTTCAGATAAAATTTAAAATGTATCTTAAACACCTGGATACTTTGGTTCATCTTTTCTCTACAAGATTACTTACGAACGTTTAAAATAAACTCTATTATATCTCTGTCAGTTATGTATATATGAAAAAACTCTTCAAACAAAAGTTGTAGTATATAAGGAGGTGAATATAGCATCAGAGAAAAAAAAATTTTTTCAAGGTCATTTTTTCAAGTTTTCAAGGTCACGGATGTTTTTTCTATTAACAACTGATTATGCTATATATGGATTCTTACAGAGAAAAAAAAGACAAATTCAACGATATATTACATCGTATATTTATATCAACATTTAAAAAAAAAAAAAATTTTCAAATTCGTTGAGCTTCGGTTTTCCATGATCCAATCGGCCCCAAATTTTTTCCAGATCATTTTCTCAACAGTTGTCACAATTCTGGGGGGTGCCTTGGAAAAAATGTTGCAAAATCATTTTCATCAAGTATAGCTAAGGTCCACCCTAACGTACATACATTGTAACGCGCGTTTCATTATTTGACTGCTCGGGTGCACGGTCCTTCCACCAGTATTCGAACGCGGCTCAGAAGATTATTCGAAGTCGAATAAACCGTCCAATAAAGATACACATGAAACTGAAAAGTTTATTCAACGCAAAAAGATAAATTTTCATAGAATAAAACATTATTTTTATGCGTTGAATAGAGATAACCAGGATTATTTTTATTTGACGCGTGACGAATAATTTTTTTTATCTCTTATATTCGCTATTTGAAATTCTTAATTCAATAAAAACTTATCTATCTCTGCTCCTACAATTATATTATATTTGTCAGCGATTTGAATTTCTAGACGTTCCTACACTTTCCCTCTTCGCGAGGGGACGGTTGTATACGTTTTCTTTGCGCAGAGGCTAAGCGGAACGAAATGCGAGAACAAGCTTTGGGCACGTCCACTTAGGACTTCCGCTATTTTTCCACAGATGTTTTCCACGTAGCACAGTGTGTCGTTTAATGAAAAAAACTCTAAAAATCAAAATGTGCATAAGATCGGCAAATTTATGTATTATAGAATATTATTCTTAACAAAACGTAGTTTCTAAAACTACCTCCAATTGTATTTGAATATATCAATTTCTTATTAAAGTTGAAGCTGAAACTTTACTGTCAAATTCCGTGTATTTTTCTAGATATTTCTGTTTTCACAGATCGATTCTTGGAACATTTATGTATAAAAAAAGTGTAGGGAAATAATGCTGATTTATGAAATATATTTAAATTAAAAATTCAGGTATCTGATATGAAATTTGAATTAGGGATTCTAGATTTTCCTAAAATTATGTGTAGGATTCTTGAGGAACGGGGAGGTCAATCAAACACTGTTCTCCGATAATATTAATAACACTATATTTAAAGTTAGGTTAAACGCTCGCTGTAGTCAAACTCTCTCACACTCTCACAAGACTCCTACGAATAACGCTGACGCGACTCTAACGCTCTCTGGTACACCAATGACCCGCAAATGACCCACTCGCCCGCCGAACTTCCACGCTTTATATCGTTCACCCTTTTGCATTCATCTCGCTTGCACTCTATCTCTTGCTTGCACTCTGTCTCTCGCATCCATGGCATACATTCATAAAAACATATACTTTCCTATCGCTCAATTCCAAACACTTTTCATTCGCACCTTCTCAGTCACTTCAGTTTCCCAAACATACCGGCGCCGGTCCGTCGCAATATGATCCGGTCGCCCGCTAGCACGCACGCACGCACAACGAACCATTCATCCTACATATGCTTCAATACTTTTTTATGTACAATATTTCTAGGAATCTTTTGTTCTTGAGTTTTACTTTTAATATTTCTAACCTCAAAAACCAACACCAAAACATCGTCTGAAATATGGCGGAGAATATAACATTTGATGATAATCCATATGGTTTCGAGAATCTCTCCTCAGTGGTCTTTTGCACCGACGACATGTCGTCGATGCTTCTATTTCTCACTCCAGTCAAAATAAATCCCAGAGGGCGTAAGTGAACACCGAAATTTTCCCGGGACACGTAGTCCCGTAAGGCTGACAGTAGAGTGGGTACGAAATAATTTTGACTCTACGAAGAACCCACACCAACGTTTCCTATGTCCATGATGTCTTAAAGGAGAGCTATCGGTAGTTTTCCTAAAGGACCCTGTGGGACCCCCTTTTTTTATAGTGCGGAAATGCGTTACGCATACCCTGGCCCCCAAGGGGGCCAGGGTTATGTGGGACTGTCCAGAGGACTCTCCGGCCAGCCTCTACCCACTAAAACCGCACTCCCACCTAAGCTATTATAAGGAGGGGCCAGGATCTCCGAGAACTCAACTGGCCACCCCCTTAGCTAACAAACCGCCCTGGAGGGGAGTGAAGCTCCCCCCCGTGCCCTACCTAATACCAGACCCCGGGCGGAGAGACCCGCCCGGTGTCCCCATCCCTGGAGCCTTCGAGTTGGGCTTCCCGAACCGCAGTCGGTCCACCCACAGCTCCCGGAGTCTTCGTGCGCTGTTCGGAGCAGCAGCAATGTGTGATCCTCTAAGGGGCCACCCACCGCCGCCGCCCGGCCAGGGCAAGAAGTCGCCGACACCGGCAAGGAAGGGTCGCCGGAAGCGCACTCGCACGCCCCGACCCTCCCCACCTCACCCCCCACGCGCCACCTCCCCGGAGCCCGTCTCCGGTAAGTAGCCGACACCCCCTACAAGGGACCGGGTAAAGGTCCCACCCTGTGGGACCCCCTGCAACGTTACGCACCGCTCCGACCTGTCAACCAGTGCTCGAAATTTACGATTCTCGGTGACGTCGCCTGGAATCTTCGCCCGTATGAGTCCACCTTAACAGTATCTCGTCGGTGTCTTTGGTCATCGGCTTAGTTAGTACATCAGCCGGCATACGCTCGGTCGGTAAGTACTCTACAGAAAAATTTCTTTCTTTAAGACGTCTTGCAAAAAATGAAACCTTATATCTATATGTTTGGTTCGCGGATGAACTATCGGATTTTTCGCCAGTAACTGTGCTTCAATGTTGTCGCCATAAATGGACATCTTGGCGAATTCCTCCAATTCGATTTCTTTCAAAATCTGCTGTATGTAAAATCCACCTTTCACGGCCTCGGTCATCGCCATGTATTCGGCTTCCGTGGAAGACAACGCCGCGGTGCGTTGTTTCTGTGATTTCCATGTTACGGGACCTTGTGAAAACCGGATCACGTACCCAGTGTACGATTTTCTATCCACCTGGCACCTTCCCCAATCGGCATCTACATATACAGATGCACCCTCATCTGAATTCCTAAAAATAATGCCAAAATTAATTGTATCTTTTAAGTATCTGAGGACCCTCTTCGCTGCTGCCCAATGCTCATCTCCGTAACAGTCGTTAAACTGGGCAAGGGCACTGACAGCATGCGGTATATCCGGTTTGGTAGCGACCGCTAAATACATAAGGGCCCTCACTAATTCGCGATACGGCTTCCTCTGATTTCCATCGCCCTTTGCTTTATTCAAAATACGTTTTTGTCCATGGGCGTGGCCACCGGATTACAGTCAGCCAAACCGTATCTCTCGAGAAGGTCCAATATATATCTTCTTTGAGACATACTTATCTCTTGTGCAAGCTGCTGAATTTCAATACCTAAGCAATAATTTACTCGACCAAGATCCTTGATATCGAATTCTTTTGCCAACTCTTCTTTAATGTTCTTTATCCACCCTTTGTTATTGGATACAATCAGCATATCATCCACGTATATAATAATATATAGCCTATAATTCTCGCGCTTTCCATGGTATAAACAGGGATCTGCCACTGTCGCCTGCAGTCCCAGACTTTCCGTAGATTGCCTTCGTCAATCGGCACACTCCATCGTTGCTTCGACCCATTTCTTTTAATAAATTTTGGGCAGTCTCTCTTAACCTTGTGGTTTCCTTTTTATCTCTTACAATTTCTTGTAAGCAGTATTCCAGTTGATCGGGCATTTCCATGAATATTTCCTCTCGAAGATTCCCATTCAAGTATGCCCCTGTTACATCAACCTGTTCCACGGTCATATTCATCTTAACCGCCAAGGCCAACAATAATCGGACTGTCTCCAACCTAGCTACAGGAGCAAACGTTTCATCAAAATCTGTTCCTGGACGTTGGGCGAATCCTCTCCCACAACCCTGGCCTTGCGTTTATCCAAGGACCCATCCGCTTTGTACTTATTTGTAAGTACCGTTCTCGAACCTATAACCCTTTTATTTTCTGGTCTTTCCACAATTTTAAACGTATTATTCTTTATTAAATTGGTTATCTCGGATTTTATAGCACGTTTCCATTCTAATTCATTTTCCCCTTCTAGGTCTTCTCTTACCGATATTTCGGCTATTCCAGCAGCTTGCTGTGATACAAAATTTTCTTCTTGGTCTTCAATCTTATCTGGTTGACCTTCGGCCTCGGTTTCTCCAGTCTCCACAGACCCATTTTTATTTCCGCCCCTTTCTGTGGTACCTTCTTCTTTTTCGTTGGGTTCCATTGTTCGCATTTGGTATAATTTTCTGGGACGGCCTCTTGTTCTTGTTCGAATCATTTTGGGTCTCCTCGGAGCTCGGCACTGGCGTTGTCGTATTTCCCTTGGTTCTTCTTCTCGTTCTGTATTCGGTGTTTCAGGAATCTCTATAACTGATTCATCTATCTTCACCTGACTTTGGGTATTATTTGTGCAAACAAATCAATGGTATCGTTCTCGACCTCAAACTTTTGTTTTCTTCTTAACTATACCTTTTATTTTCATGGTTATAGTTGTCTTCGAGAACCTTCATATCCCTGGAAACAACCAATTTTCTTTCATTAGGTAACCATATCTTGTACGCCTTTGATATTTCCGAGTAGCCGATAAATATGCCCATTTTTGTCCTTTGGTCAAATTTCTTTTTTCTAGGATCCTTGTTTAAAAAATATGTTTTTGCGCCAAATGTCTTCAAATGCGCTAATCGGGGCAGCCTCCCGTTCCACAATTCGAATGGAGTCTTCTAATTCAGAGTCTTCGTAGGACATCTATTTCTTATATAATTTGTGGTGTCCATTGCAGCTGCCCAGAATCCTTCCGATAATCCAGCATGCAACAATAACCATCGAGTCATTTCGACGAGAGTACGATTCTTTCGCTCTGCCACTCCGTTTTGCTGCGGTATATGTGGCACAGTCAATCTTCTTGATATCCCATTTTGTCGCAGGAATTCTTCAAACTGTCCATTACAGTACTCTCGTCCGTTGTCAGTGTTTCTGGGTAATTTTTAAAATCTTTAAACGCACGAAATACCTCATCTTTTCCTTACAGGAAATAAAGCTTGCGCCACCTGGAATAATAGTCAATAAAGGACACCATATACCTATATCCTCCCAGGGATTCTTTATTCATCGGGCCGCACACGTCCGAATGAACAATTTCTAAACATCTACACACACACACAACTCCTTTGACTCTCCTTTGGAAAGGGTGTTGAGGTTAGCTTCCCTGGAATATATTTTTTACATGTGGGTAGCGTTTTTTCTCCATTTAAATTTATTCCTATGGCATTTTTCTTTTTGGCCAAATACAATAAATCATTTACGTCCAGGTGACCTAACCTGTTGTGCCATAATTGAATTTTTGAGTTTCCCTGTAGGTTAGAATTTTCTTTAGAGGTTATCATTTTTTCATCGTCTGCTTCCTCACGTAGGTAGTACAAATTTCCTATACGATCTGCTTTTAATCTAAGGCCGTCCGCACACGGGTCGATCGCCGATTTGGTCGACGCGATTCCAGTTGCGTCTTGAAGTTTGTACGTCTTGATCGTACGATTCATGCGACGGACGCGGCTGTCATCTACACACACACATGTATATATCCGTATATCCATGAAGGAATCGCACGAATCGTACGATCCAGTCGACGGTTTTGTTTCGCTTCCGATCGCACGCGACGCGAATCGAGGCGACTTCAATCGTGAAAAAAAGTGAAGGGGAGAGTCGTATGCGACTGGAATCGCGTCGACCAAATCGGCGATCGACACGTGTGCGGACGGCCTAACTCTTCCTTCTGGATTGTTCGAGATTGGCGCGCCCGAGCGCCATATTGACTCGACACATCACGCGAGCCACACACGATCCCGCCGAATATGCGAGCAATGGCGTGTGCTGTCGAGGCTCACGCGGGCGCCGATACTGCATGCGATTGGTGCAATTGTGTCTCGATCTTTCTGGAAGATTCTAGAACGCTAAGCCGGAATCCCCGAAGCGTGACGAACTTCCAGGAAGATCGAGACAACAAAAGAGAGTGACAACGGTCTCTCCCGGTCTTTCTCTGTTGATCTAACGTTCACGTGACACATAAATTTCCACCAAAATACCTTTGCTAGTTTTAACGGTTTTATTCATTTTATTCATCTATGCATCAATCAAGGTTGTATTAAAACAGACAATCATTGTATCTATTGTGTAAATATACAATACAACTCAAGTAAATCCGGTAAAATTCAATCATTCACTCCCTCTCACTCATTCCAGTTTAAAAGAATCCGTTGCATTCACACAGTCCATTCTTTCACTTCCCGCAATAAACGATCCTGTCTCGTTTACTTCCTTACGTCTTTTGGACGATCAAGACCGCATACCTTAACACAAGGATCGACCACGATGGCATCATTTTTCCTAAAAATAACTTCATGATTTTTGTTCGTCATTTTTATTACAGATACCAAATTCGTCCTCAGATCAGGCACATATAATGTGTCTTTCAACTCAATCTGCTTAGCGTTGCTATCTAACATTGTTCTGATACTGATATTTCCTTGTGCTTCAACTGCGGCTGTAGTATCATTGGCGAGATTTAATTTACTGTATCTAGAATGATTCATTTCATCGAACTTGGATTTGTCTTTACAAAGGTGGGTTGTGCACCCACTATCGAGACACCAATATCGAGTGAGCTAGTCGCTCCACAGGCGGGTAAGTGGCTCAGATGGTAGAGCGTCTGACTCGTAGCAGGAAGGGCCGGGGTTCGAATCCCCGGTGCGGCAAAAATTTCCAGGGTGGTTTTCCTCGCTACGAGTTCGGTCCCTACTGTAGGAGTCATGAGGCGACCAATATGTCAATGATTTCCCCTTTATTCAGGGAATCAGCGAATTATTGGAAGCCAAAGTTGACCACCCCGCCCCACAAGGGTGCCCGCCGCTCTGTCTCCTCTGTTAAGGGGGCAGGGAAAAGGGACTGGTCAGCGATCAACAACGGAATGAGGCGCGCAGTGGCTCAGTGGTTAGAGTGCGCGACCTCGGATTAAAAACGGTACGCTTATACAGCAATAATCACAGGAACGGAAGCAAAACCTTATAAGGGAAAAAAAGTCTGGTGGACGAAGCTACTCGCTGAACACCGACCGACCACCGGGGATGGTGGACACATCCAAACAATCAGCCATATTTCCTAGAGTATGCCAAGCCCTTAGACCATATATACTCATAGACCCGGCACAGGTATAGTATGTGCATACAATGCAGTTGGACGAGATCCAAAAATATCTGGTGCCCACAAGCCTCGATTCGAGATAATTCAAAATAGTGGATAGTGTATGAGACGAAGCGAGTGCACAATACACAAGTATATTTTACAAGTTAATAAATATTATTGATATTACTATTATTGTTTTATATTACCTTGAGCATATTATATATATATATATATATATATATATATATATATATATATATATATATATATATATATATATATATATATATCTGTAACGGGTCCGATTCTCGGGGTTGAGTCCGAGTGATCGGCAGGGTCCTCTCGGTGCCCTTATGGCTCGTCGTACCAGGGTTCGACCGGCGAGGAGAGGATTTAGATCGGGAGAAATAAATAATCCGGTGTTTTTGTGTACGGCTCGCTATGGCCGGCACGTGGGTATCGCGGTTGTTCGCGTTGTAGTGGCCGGTGATGTGACTTCGCGGTGACCTCGGCGACGGGGAATCGGTGCGGTGGTCGGGATGATTCGGCACTCGGCGCCGAGGGTATCAGTGCGATAGTCAGGAGGGTTCGCCGCTCGGCGACGTAGGAATCGTCGAGGAGTTCGGGACGTTTCGACGCTCGGCGACGAGGTGATCGGGTGAGACAGACGGGAGGATTCGACGCTCGGCGACGAGGTGACGGTCAGGGTGGCTCGACGCTCGGCGGCGAGGTGATCGGGTGAGATAGACGGGAGGATTCGACGCTCGGCGACGAGGTGATCGGGTGACAGAGACGGGAGGATTCGACGCTCGGCGACGAGGTGACGGTCAGGATGGTTCGACGCTCGGCGACGAGGTGATCGGGTGACAGAGACGGGAGGATTCGACGCTCGGCGACGAGGTGATCCGGTGAAATGGTTCGACGCTCGGCGACGAAGGGATCGGTCAGGAGGATTCGACGCTCGGCGACGAAGGGATCGGTCAGGAGGATTCGACGCTCGGCGACGAAGGTGTAGTCAACTTACGTTGCTGGCGGAAAGTCGGTGGTGTTTTCAACGTCTTCGTCGGCGGGTCGGATTTTCTTGGCTGGATAGCGTTCTAGGCTCGGCTAGGCAGGAGTTTGTTCTAGCTCTGCTAGATCGGAGACAGGTGATTTTCGGAGGATTTTTCGGGGTTTATATACCCACCAAGTGGTGGTGATCTGCTGGTAGTGCGGTGAGGGGATCGGTAGGATACGTCCTTTTGGTTTCGCGGTATTCCCGCGGTGTTTCTATGAATTCGCCAAAACACTGGTTCGTGACGAGGGGAGTTCGCGGCGCGGACGGGAATGTTATGTTGCCGAATCGCGGTTCGGTCTTTTCCGGCGGCGTTCGCCGTTCTTCGGTTTCTCGCGGCTGTCAGTAACAGAGCTGCCCGGTACAGGTCTGTTACATATATATATATATATATATATATTGTTTTTACTGTTCTTTTTTTAAATAAAGTAAGTTGTGAGGAAATGGATACAGATTTCATATTATCAACTCCTATATTAAAATTTAACTTCCAAATTATAATCGACAAAATGAGTTAACCATACTTAAAATAATCAGATTACAGTAAAAATGAACGAGTAATAAAATAAAATACATGTACGTATATTACACAGTTACAGTTTCCATAAATATTTATACAGAATTACATGTGACGACGATTCCCCTTTCCCCTCTGCCACTTTACCTAAGCGGTACAGCGATTTCTCAACATACTATAGCACTGTGCCCACAAGAGTCGTCTGCTAGCCGATTTAATCTGGTCACGAGGCAGTTTTATCTAGCCGGGTCTATGAGTATCAACGCGCGCGGCAGCGCGCGACCAAGTTCCCCCTCCCGTTCCCTCTAAGCTGCCGAGTAGTTATTCTCGTACGATAGTTTTGCGCTTTTTAGCCATATTGCCACCGCCTCTGCCGCTCTCCCCCGTAACCGATGTCAACCAAAATTTTTATTTGAGCTAGATATAATATCAACTAACTCTCACGTAAAAAGCAATCTTCTACCTAGTCTGGAAGCTGAGATAAAAATACCCCATACCCCAAAAACGCATAATTCTTGGAATATATATAGGATGATCATGTTAATTCTAACCCACTTCCAGTCAAGCTAGAAACTTGAAATTTTGGAATCAGGTGTATTTTATATCCAAACCAACAAGAAAAATCGAAAAACCCGAAAAATATTTTTTTTTTGGAAAAAATCAAAAGCCTACATATGTCATATATTTGGACATACCCTATATGCTTACGGTAAAGCCTAATGAAAATTTCGATATTTTTGCGGTAGGACGCACGGTTCCCGAGATACAGCCATTGTTATTATTTTTTTGTGGAAATTCAAATGTCTGGGTACGTCATGTGGTTGGGCATACCCAATATCCTCTGGGTGAAGCCTTTTAAAAATTTCATTATTTTTGCGGTAGGACACACCGTTCCCGAGATACAGTCATTATTATTATTTTTTTTTATTTTGAAAGATTTAAAAGACTAAATACGTCATGTGGTTGGCCATACCCTATTTGCTTCGGGTAAAGCCTTTCGAAAATTTAGTTATTTTTGCGGTAGGACGCACCGTTCCCGAGATACAGTCATTATTATTGTTTTTTTTTATTTTGAAAAATTCAAAAGTCTGGATACGTCATGTGGTCGGGCATACCCCATATTCTTCGTTTAAAGCCTTTTAAAAATTTAATTATTTTTTCGTTAGGGCGCGCCGTGTCTGAGATACAGCCATTATTATTTTTTTTAATTTTGAAAAATTTAAAAGACTAAATACGTCATGCGGTTGGGCATACCCTATATGCTTCGGGTAAAGCCTTTCGAAAATTTCGTTATTTTTGCGGTAGAACGCACCGATCCCGAGATACAGTCATTATTATTATTTTTTTTTTATTTTGAAAAATTCAAAAGTCTGGATACATCATGTGGTCGGGCATACCCCATATCCTTTGGGTAAAGCCTTTTAAAAATTTCATTATTTTTGCGGTAGGACGCGCCTTTTCCGAGATACAGTCATTATTATTATTTTCTTTTATTATGAATTATTCAAAAGACTAAATACGTCATGCGGTTGGGAATACCCTATATGCTTCGGGTAATGCCTTTCGAAAATTTCGTTATTTTTGCTGTAGGACGCACCGTTCCCAAAATACAGCCATCATTATTATTTTTTTGAATCTGAATATCTGGCTGTTTCCTACAAAAATAACATGATATCCAAACCAAAACACTTCGTGTAAAGGTTGACCAAGTTCCCCGGCCCATCCACTTCAGTGATATGAAGGATGGACCAAGTTCCTCTCGCCTATCAAAGTTGTGATATGATGGATGGACCAAGTTCCTCTTGCCTATAAGGGCTGTGATACGGGGAAAGACCAATTCCCAGAGGCCAATGATTGTTGCACTTACCTAATTCAAACTTTACAACCTAGGAAACTTGGCGTCGGCGCTGGCACTCAATGGCCATGGCTGTCAATGGCAATGTCACATTTTATTTAGTTTTACAGTTTCTGTTTGAGTTATGTCCTGATTGTGTTTTGTCTTACTTAATTTAAAAAAATTCATAAGATTTTCGCTTGAGCACTTGGGAATACGAATATAAATTTTCGTCATGCACGTCAAAATACTAGTGCCAGCGCCGACGCCAAGTTCCCTAGGTTGTAAAGTTTGAATTAGGTAAGTGCAACAATCATTGGCCTCTGGGAATTGGTCTTTCCCCGTATCACAGCCCTTATAGGCAAGAGGAACTTGGTCCATCCTTCATATCACTGAAGTGGATGGGCCGGGGAACTTGGTCAACCTTTACACGAAGTGTTTTGGTTTGGATATGGTCTAAGGCCACGCCCCACCCAGGGGGGAGATCTCGATGAAACTGATATCTAAACTCTTAGGAGAAAGATTTCGGCAAAGTTGACGAACCCTTTCCCCTTAACCCCAACGCGAAATAGGCTCGGCAGGTGAAGACCGAATGGAATTGATATCTTGACCCAAAATCAAGATTTCGATAAAGTCGGATCGGACCTGAAGTTGCAAGTAACTTCCTCCCAACCTTATACATGCCATGCATCACGGTACCCATGCAGTTGAATCATCTAAGTAGACTCACAAACTAGGCGAGGGACTAGCCCAAGGGACTCCAGTGGGAGTGGGTAAGTTTCCAGACTATCCGGAAACAGACTAGGGACGGGATTCAATACTTGACATACTCAACATAGAAATATGGTGAAATCGGGGGGAGTCAAAAGGGCAGGCGAGACACCCTGCAGGCCTGAAGGTGAGAGGGTTCAATGTTCACTCCGAGCCGTAAAACAGCTCAAAAACTCAAAATAAATTAGGTAGAATGGCCCGCCTCATCAATGATGACCGTCCCGTCTAGTAGGCTGAAGACTCTGAAAGCGGCCCGGGCCATATAAAACAGAGGAACAATAAAGGGCCAAAGCCGGCAGCGCCATTTGTGATACTGGTGATAATGATCCGGTGTGCCTTAAGGAAGCGAGGGATGGCCGAACCATCCTTCCCCGGCAAAGCATTGACTACTACTACTACTACTAGTCGCTCCACACCGGCTAGCGTACATCGATCTACAAACGGCGCGAATTACAAATTCGTGATTCAACAACAGCTACGTGATCTAAATATTTAGTAATTTTTTGGCAAATCAAACACCATCAAATGTGAAAGGTGTATGTGCAATACACATACTAGGTGCTCACTAGGGTGAACCTTACCTATACTTGATGAAAATTATTTTGCAGAATTTTTTCCCGCACACCCCCAAAATTATGACAACTATTGAGAAAATGATCTGGAAAAAATTTGGGTCCGATTGGATCATGGGAAACCGGCGGGCAACGATTTTGAAAATTGTTTTTTTTTTTAAATCTTGACATAAATATACGTTGGATTATATTGTTGAATTTGTCTTTTTTTCTCTGTAAGAATCCATATATAGCATAATTAGTTGTTAATAGAAAAAACGTCCGTGACCTTAAAAAATAGAAAAAATGACCTTAAAAAAAAATTTCTGTGATCTATATTCACCTCCTTATATACTACAACTTTCGTTTGAACAGCTTTTCATATATACATAACTGTCAGAGATATAATTGATTTTATTTTAAACGTTCATTGTTGGAGAAAGATGAACCAAAGTACCCAGGTGTTTAAGGTACATTTTAAATTTTATCTGAAATATATAATATTTGAATTTCTGATAATACTACAGTTTCTGAAATAGTGAATTCGTATATTTTTTGGATTTTTAGTCCGTAGTCAGAACCGTAGTCCTTCACAAAGTTCGTATATCCTTCGTTATGAATAGAAGCACGGAGATTTGCCTTTCGCATCATTTTATGACAAGTTCGTGCTCAAACAAAAAAATTTGTCAAGGTCATTTTTTCAATTTTTCAAGGTCACTGTTCCGTCGTCACATCAGTCTTTCATAGCAAGTCTAGCATACCTGCGTGAGCACAATAACGTTAAACGTAGAACAAGGGAATTTTTCCGAAGGCAAAACATGGACGTTCTTGCCATACCAGATGCCGTTCTATCAGGCCACTTCGTTTGGGCATTTCTTTACAAGGTTAAAATAACCTCATTTATTGAGTCTTGGGTTTATGGTTTGCGGTCGAACAGCGGGAAAAAAGGGTCCTAGGGTACATCCTCGCGGTCAAGTACGGTCCCAAGTCAACGACGACTTTCACTACCTGAGTTGGGCATTGCACCGCTCCGCGCGTTCGCTTCAACTCTCTCTTGAATCTGATTCGAGAACCTCGAACAATTACAAGTGTCTTGATTGGTGAGACCGACCTAGCAAAACCAATCCGGAAGTCTTCTGACTTCTGGTGTTACTCGCCAAGAAAAGTAACCAATGACACATTCCTCTTGACTCAAAAAGGGCCGCCTTCTCTTCCTACTAGAGACACCCATTTCCCATAAGCCGAATAAGCACACAGAAGGATCCGCTTCAGTTCGGCTCAAACTTTCGAGAATTAACAGTCAGTTCAGTTCATCCCAAGTAGTCAATCTGCCACGTTGGATCAGTCCAGTGCTTATTTCAGTGCCACGCTTCTTGATTCTATCCAAAGTCAAGCAAAGCACATAACGACTTCCTGTGCATATCCAGAACAAGTCACAATACGGATCGTCATCAGATAGATCCGTGCGCGTCTTATGGTTCGTACAGACCTAAACAGCGCGCAGAACCGCGCGCCGAACCATTCGCCAAACCATTCGCCAAAGCATTTTTTTTTATTTTGGAAATCTCATATGAGATTTATTACAACATAATGCTTAGTACAGAGTATTACATAACAGAGTATTAGTACAGAGTATATTGTATGGTATAAGAAAAATATTGTTTACAATATAAAAATCAAAAATCCTTTGGCACGTAGGTTACATGTATTTAAAAAGGCTTTCATATATATATCATATACATACAAGCACTAATATTGGGTTCAGCTATTAAGCAACCTATGTCCAATGGCAATTGGAAACCTGCTCTGGTAAGGTTCTGAATAAGTTTGATCCTCTGATCCTTATATAGATTGCACTGCCATAGAACATGGTTAAGCGTTTCCTGCTCCTGGTTACATTTACAATTGAGATCATCGATGATGCCAATGTGAGCAAGTGAAGCAGCCATATGGTAATGGTCCGCCCTGCATCAATTAATTGTAACAATACATTGTCTTGTTAGCTTTTTATGCCCAAACCAAGGTGAACCAATATCTTTATAGAATCGTTGAAAATAAGCTTTACCCTTATTTAGCCCTTGATCTTTTATTGTTTTAACTGAATTTAAAATTGCATCCTTCTTAAAAGTTTCGGATAAGTCAGTAAATGGAATCTTAGAGACCTTCAGAGAGCTGGCAACGGTAGCTTCTTTAGCTAGGGCACCAACCCTCCTGTTGCCCCAAATTCCCGAATGAGCCGGAATCCAGAAAAATTTTATCGAGTGATTATTGGAATTTACATGAAATTGATTAAATTTTCTTTTAATTTCCAAGATGAATCTATTAGTTCCAACATTAAATTTAGGAGATTTCAGACTTACTACAGCACTAAGGGAGTCTGTCAAAATAACAAAGTTTTGGTTATTATAGCTCATCGCTAAATCGAGAGCATCATTCAAAACAATACACTCCGCTGTAAAAACAGAAGCATTATATAGTCAACGCTCTTAGTTAAGTGATAATTTAACTCAGGGCAGAAACAAGCAGATCCGACGAATTCTGTATTTAAGATTTTACTACCGTCAGTAAATATAGCGAAAGCAGAATGATCCTCAATCAAATTCTTGATTCTCTGATCACGGTCATCACATTTTTTGAGATTGTATTCAAATTCAAGATCAAAGGGAAATGAAGTAGTAATCGTTTTGAAATCATAACAAAAGATATTGAAATTATTTTCAGATTTAATTAAATTAGAAAATTTATGAAAAGAAATTATGCAGAAACTCAAAATATCATTAGACCTAATTGCTCTGTTTTTAACTCTATTATAATAACCTTTAATGACTTGAAGACAAAGAGAACTTTCATTTGAGTGAAGTTTTGCAAGATAATTGTTACAAAGAAACATGAACCGTTCTTTTATCAGCGGGAGCTTAGATTTCGCCAACATAATATTGGTAGGGGTGCTTCTACGATATCCCAAAGCCAATCTAATAGCAGAGAATTGCAGTTTTTCAAGTTTATCAGAGATAGTTCGTCTTTTAGGGGAGTACACAAAAGACCCATAATCTATAATGGATCGTACATAACTTTTATATAAAGTGAGTAGAGTGGCCGGGTCAGATCTCCACCACGTGTCACGTATATATTTTATTATATTGAGGGCATTCGAGCATTTTTTAATAACGTAATCAACTTGTGGAATAAATGTCATTCTATAATCAAAAATAATGCCTAAAAAACGAACATTTTAACTGGATTTACGCCAAACCATTTGCCGAAACGTTTGCCGAAATATTTCGCCGCGCATTTCGCCGCATATTTCGACGAACATTTTGGCAAACGGTTTGACAAATGGTTTGGCGAATGGTTCGGCGAATGGTTCGGCGAATGGTTTGGCAAACGTTTCGGCAAAAATTTAAGTCATGTAGTCTCGAATCTGATGTCTTCGTCCTGACCTGAACATTTAACTTATAAATTTTAATTCACTCAATAAACTGCCAACTTTTTCTGTATTTCTTTGTGTGGTATACGCCGCTGCAGCTTCCATAGTTGTTCGCAAGAAATTCTGGAAATAGCAAAAATCCATCCCGTTCGCCGTTCGCGGCGAAATATTTCGGCAAACGTTTCGGCGAATGGTTTGGCGAATGGTTTGGAGACTGGTTTGGCGAATGGTTCGGCGCGCGGTTCGGCGCGCTGTTTAGGTCTGTATGAAGCATAAGGCAAGACCTGTTAGATAGCCTTATCGACTAGTTCGCTAGCAGATCTGGTACGAAACGCGATTCCTCCACACATAATCCAATCTGCCCCAATTTTTCCAGATCATTTTCTCAATAGTTGTCATAATTTTGGGGGTGTGCGGGAAAAAATTCTGCAAAATAATTTTCATCAAGTATAGCTAAGGTTCACCCTAGTGAGCACCTAGTATATGAATTGCACATATATCTTTGACATTTCTGATTTTTTCTGACTTTTCGAGCCAAGCGCCTCACTGTTATAATACACTGAAACAAGGACAAGAATTCAGATTGCAGGTATGAAGAAACAAAAACATTTATGAGAGGGACGATGAAGTGAAAAGAATAGCTACCGATAGGTTGCCTAAGGAGTTGTGGAGCCCATAAAAACCTTTTTTTGTGCCACGCGCAGCAGGGTTCCGGCAACCGAGATGTCCGGGTCGACACGAAACGAAATTTCGTTGAGATGTCAGGCCGAACTGCAGATGTTGGATTCACTATCCCTAAGCATTGGTGCACTGGCCGGACCTGGCTGGAACTGGCTAAACTAAATGAACCTTAAGCCTGGCCGTCGGCTGCTCTTCCTTGTGATATGGGGGGTTGAAATGGGAGGTCAATAGAATGGACAGCGTGGGGCCAGTTGAGTACACCGGTGATCCTGGGCCCACTGCACTAAATGTCTAGGGGCGGCTCCGACATTGGCCATCCTTGTCTTCGCCGACATGGATGGTTGTCCATAATGGATTTCTCCAATTAAAAAAAAGGGTTAGGTTAGGGGATTAGGGGAGTTAGGAGGGTTAGGTTAGGTTACCTTCCTTTAAGTCGGTAAGGTAGAGAGCAACATTCTGGCAATCGTCATTATAGTAAACAAAGAACCTATTTTCAAAATTTCATCGAGATCTGAGAATGAACGTAAACGAAAGCTTCGCGATATTGTGTTTTCGTTAGATGCGAGGAAAGGGACAAACATGATGCAGCAGCAAGATGAAACACCCATAATGTCACATAGATCGTCACGAACTGAAACTGTCAGGCAAGATGTTCGGAGGCTGAAGACTGCAACATTGAACAGAATGGGAAAAATGTTCAAACAGCGCTCTCAGACGCCAGGTGCAGATAAATCAGGGTTAAACATTTGTATGGTAAGTGATGTCATGTTAAAAGAGATGTAAGAACAGTAGAACTTATGAATCAGTACTCGTCACACTTTACTTACCGGAAGCCTATCAATAATATTTTCAATAACTTTACATCAAAATGAAAAAAATCACCGCGAAGAAAACTACGCGCGGCAGAAGTGAAACTTCTTGCAGTCTTGCAATGTTTAGAAGTAAATTAAGATTGGAAATGGTAAATAATCCTAATGAAGCGACAACAAAATCGAGAACAACTCTCGATGTAGTATTCGCAATACATTTAGACAAAATTGAACCAAGAATATTTATATCATATTTTAGCTATCACCAGCCATGTGTTTCAATGATAGAATCATAGAAAATCATAAAAAAAATAATGAACGATGAAAATTTGCGACGCAAAGAAGGAGAGCGAACGGGAATGCTATGAACTATGTCTCTTACTTTACAATTTCCCAGTTTCACAATGTTCTACTATACAACTTTAAAATTGCACAATTTTGAAATATCAAAGTTTTACCATTTTCAACTTTGCAACCTTAGAATTTTACAGTTGAAGATTTGCTACTTTGGAATTCTACACCGTTTCACAGTTTTCTACTTTCCAACTTTAAAATTGTAGAATTTTAGCATTTCCCACATTCCTCACAAATCAAAACGCATTTTCTGCGTGGGTAGATGTATGCATAACATTTCATGGTCACCTTGATTTTTAAAATGAAAACACCTACTTTTTTTTTTTAAAGTTTGCAACTTTAGCACTTTACAGTTTAAGATTTGCTGCTTTGGAATTTTACAATATCATCGTGTCACAATCTTCTACTTTCCAACTTTAAAATTGTACAATTTTAGCATTCTCCACATTCCTCACAATTCAAAACTTGAATTCCCCTAAATTTAAGCTTCACATTTCCTTCGATTTAAACTCGAAACTTCCTTCAATTTAAACTTGAAATTTCCCTGTATTCAAACTTTAACATTCCTCCAATTTAAACTTGAAATTTCACAGTTTCACAATTTTCTACTCTTCAACAATAAAACTCGACAAATTGTCAATTTCAACATTTCCCAATTTTCCCATTTTCAACTGTACAACTTTAACATATTAAAAGTGGCCTTACTCTTCGCCCTGGACAGAGAGAAGAGGGGGTATAGGGCGCAACCCCCACTTTCGATCATTACGCTTTTTCGTGTCGCGAATACCGTGACGCGAGTTAGACTTACACCCTGTCAAAAGAAGTTTCACTTCAAAAATTATTGGCAGGATGGCGCGGTAATGAACGCGAACTACGGCGGAGATCCATCGCAGAAAGAGAAAAGTAATTCTCTTGGAAGAATGTTAAAACTTGTGGATAAAGATGGCTCACCGAAAAAGCTGTTCCACCCACGTGCCGGATCCCTGAGCCGGATTTTGCGACGTCATTCCCATAATGAGGGCAACTACGAGAAAAAGGACACCGACGAAAATGCACCCGGCATTTTGTCAAGAATGATCAATCAATTAAGAGGAAAGTAATAAAATATTACTTCTGCGTATAAGACAATCTATATGTCCACTCCTGTCACTTTCATGAATTTGCTAATTGTTGGCGTCGTATCATTAAAAATTCGAATTCGAACATCACACATTCGTTCAAATTGACTATACAAATCTTAGTTAGGTAAAATATGTGAATTTGCTGCTTTTTTGCTTGCATGACCAACATTTTTTGCCTTTTTTCTATGCAGTCCGGTAGATTTGGACGATAAGTTTCGAGTGTAACCGTACAAATGATAATTTTACTTATTTTATCAATCAGCAATAATTCACCGATATTCGTTGAACTAGAATGAGTTCGTCCCTTCAGGCACTGGAAAGCGGAGAGGTTTAGATTAACTGATAAATAAATTGAAAATCAATTAGGAGGTAAAAGTAGGGTATATTGTACCACTGTGTCAATTTACATAAACATATGTGTAAGTATTCACGTATATATTGACGGTGTCAGCACGTTATTATCATTGAATTTATTGCCTTATCGCAACTCGTAGGAATGAGTTTACTATATACCGTTGTGTTATAAGAAACGAATCCCAAATGTTTGTATACAACTGTTCAGGAATCAACTGATCTATACAGTGTGAAGTATATGTATAATCTTGAATTTCAGGAAGCTATATGTAATGTCTGGACACTAAGTGGTCGACAATAGCTGTTTGTTACCCAAACACTTCCTCCTCAAGGCGCTCGTGACAAGATACAATTTCACCGAAACTCCTACTATCAAAAACGGTCGCGATAGCGCGATACTCTCTATTCGTCACACGCAGAATCTAACCGACACCTAGGACACTACGTCTGAATTTCTAATCGATTCCTTTATCTCAGATGTTCGAGATTGCGATCGTAATGTTAACTCGTTACGCCCGACGTTTGCAACAATCGAAACATTCGGGTACTCTGCTGATTTCTCAGAGAAGTATCCCACATGCCGACACGTACGAAGCTCGCATTACAATGCTTTACCAGAGATCGTACTCTTCTACGCCGACTGGCGGGCCCGAGTACACTCCGGTTCAAGAATCGCAATTTGAACAGTACTTAGTCTAGTTGTATACTTATACTTGTGAGACCCGGGCGACCAATGATCGTCGAAATACACAGGTACTTTGCTGATTTCTCAGGGAAGTATTCCATGTGCCAACATGTACGAAGCTCGCTTTACTATGTTTTACCAAAGAATATACTCTTCTACGCCGATTGGCGTGCCCGAGTACAATCCGGTTCTAGAATAGTATGTTTGAACAGTACTTATTCGAGTCGTTATCACTTTGGGCATGTACACGACGCTGATTATTGATTAAATTCCCGTGATCTCGTACGTCACCTTTGCTTCGACTATTACGCGGTTACGATCTTAACACTCACCCTTTACAGTTGAATTGGCTGTGTCACAATACAGTTTGCAAGTGTGACTCCTCGGTTTGAGGCGCGTACGAGACGAAGGCAATCTAGGCGGTTTGACTTCTCGAACCCGTACCGATTTTCGCCGGAGCTTTCAGAGTAGTGTGTTGCCTGATCCGTTTCCAGACGTGGAGTGTCGAGTTTTCGTCGCGCATCGACCTCCTTCGATCTGTATCGAGAGGGGATTGGTACGCGCGCATCTTTATTAGTGTGGATGATCTGCTATCCTTTGTTTTGGGAAGGAAGGCAGATCTTGTCGCGGCTCGACGTGATGGGAGCTCGCGTTCGTCTTTCCCTTTGGCAACCAATACGTAACCTGTACGGTTACACGAGAAATCCAAGTTTCGATCCTGGTGGGACAATGGTTTAAAAGTTATACGGCACCGCATACCAAGCGACAACCTGACAAAAAAACACTGGAAATCGTAGAACTTTAAACACTCATAACTTTGGAACCATTGATCCTCCAAGATCGAAACCTGGATTTCTCGCATCTTCTCGTCCAAATCTACGGGATAACATAGAGAAGAGGTAAACATTCAGAGGAAACATGCAAAAATTTCTGGTTACGCAAGGAAAAGTTTATCCATTCTTCATTTTTGTTAGAGTTGCTAAAGATCACGGAGGGTTTCATTCCTATAGATATTCGAAAGAAATTTTGGTTAGGTTTGGGTGAAATCTTTTGGGGAGGGGGTGCAGCAGAAGGTACCTAGTCCCTCCCCTTCGTAAAATACAAATTCAGTCATAGCATAATATGTACTATTTCTTAAATAGCAGAAAGATACTTTATGTGCGTCCTAATCAAGTATCAAATAATACGTAGTTTAGACGATGTAAACATTAATTTGCAACAAACTAAGAATTTAATTTCCTCGATTATTATGAAGCGTAATGTAATATTTGACAAGATTGTTTTCCACATTTAGCTGAAAGTGCAGTATGTTGGTCTAGAAAAATGAATATTATTATTACCGTTTGAATATATCACGTTCAGGTCGCCCACTCAGTGGATCATCAGTGAGAGGGAATGCAACAAATACAACAACCGGACGCAAAATGAGCTGGTTACCTCCTAAAGTACCACCGATTGGAAAACCGTCTAATTGCCCATCTTCAGCAGCTGTATCATCTTCACCGAATGAACCGCCGGAATCGCTTCAGAAATGAGTTAATTTGGAATATTCTATTTGAAGTGTAACATGCAAATGTTTTGTAACGGTCGCATGCAAATTACATTTACTTCTAATGCGATTGTGCAGATATTTTTTGGTTCTATGATGAGACATTGGATACATATACAAATCCATACGGTATTCAGAGCACTTTGTACACAATAAATTTGAGAAAAAAAAGCAATAAAATATTCATTAATTTGATTGTTGTAGAATTTCTTTTATTTTTTTTCTATTCATATGGAGTGGATGAATGGAGAAAGGGAATAAAAGCAGAGATGGGGATTGAAGAGGAACGACTGGAAGAGGGAGTCCAAGGTTAAGGAAAGGGGTATGATAAGCGGTTCAAGTAAGGGGTGTGAGAATGGAGAATTGTAAACAATGTAAGCAATGTAAATAATTTCGGTAAATATAGCTTTGAGGGGAGCCATCTCGAATCACCTTGACCTTGACATATGTTGTCAAGGACAACATTGTGATCAGCTTTGGTCAATATATCTATCCATCGCTCGGACTTAGTTTCCGAGAAAATTGCAAAAAACTATTGCTAGTACTGAATAGAATTTTCCATATTCGTACACGCTCCGTGGCAACGTATGCCAAAATTACAATTCGTAATACACAATTGATATATAGGTGGTTCGGAACGCACCTTATACTGTAGGTCCCGTCGCTTAATAACCATAGCAGTTGAAGAAGCGACAAAACAAAAAAAGCGTAAAACAAAAGAAGCGTAAAATAAAAATAAACAATAGATATATGTCCAAACGATGATATTGTGATCTAAATAGCGCGCGGCGCAATCGCGTACTCTCTCACGCTGCAGCTGGCCGCAGCTGGAATCTTTTTAGTTTTATTGTACACATATCTATCAATAATGTGTAATAAATTTCAATGCGGAAATCGACGGCAATCGGTTTATAACTCTATTTGAGTGAAAAAAAGCTTGAAAATTATTCTTTGTTTCATCAATGTGTCTAGAATTACCTAGACATTTTGACTGGGCCGGGGCTGCGATAGAGTGGGACCCTGTCAGGTTGGAGTTATTTATTAGCGTGTCGGATTGCCAGATGGCTAGAGGACCCAGGATTTGATCGTCAAGTGTTGACCTTGACAAATCTTCGGGACCGTTGCAGGCGCCTAGGGTGGCCGTCTACCCGAAATCATTCCCAAGGGTGGGGATGAATCTATCCGAGCTAGGAAGGAGGACCGGGGGGAGAAGTAGCGGAACTCCGGGCAGTCGGTTAGGGGTTCACTCAGAATTAGAACTTAGACGTTACAAGTCTTCGAGCCTTTGAATCGATGGATTAACTTATCGAGTCGTGCAGACATAGTAATTCATTTGTTAAAGTACACTATAGGAGTGAGTTTGCGATTGGCCTGTGACGTGATTGTGAAGTGTTCTATGAACATTCGTTCGTACATTCTCTACGCTTCTTATGAACTTTCTTTCGTGCGTTCTATCCGTTTCTTATGAACTTTCTTTCGTGCCTTCTATCCGTTTCTTATGAACTTTCTTTCGTGCGTTCTATCCGTTTCTTATGAACTTTCTTTCGTGCGTTCTATCCGTTTCTTATGAACTTACTTTCGTACGTTCTATCCGTTTCTTATGAACTTTCTTTCCTGCGTTCTATCCGTTTCTTATGAACTATCTTTCGTGCGTTCTATCTGTTTCTTATGAACTTTCTTTCGTGCGTTCTATCCGTTTCTTATGAACTTTCTTTCGTGCGTTCTATCCGTTTCTTATGAACTTTCTGTCATGCATTTCTCTTTCTCATGAACTCGCTCTACAAACCACAATGTGAACTTTCAAGGTGACCATGAAATGTTATGCATACATCTACCCACGCAGAAAATGTGTGTGTCACGACATGTCCCTTTCGGTCGTGTAAATTTTATTTATAACTTTTGTCCGTATTATTACAAATAACGGAGATATTCAAAGTGGACATAGTTGTTGCCCTACCTTGTACGCTTACTCCTAACTTGCTTTTAATATGCTAAAGTTCTACCGTTGAAAATGGTATAATTGTAAATTCGGAAAAATGTAAATCTGGGAAATGCGGAAATTGAAAAATTGTCAATTTTTAATGTTGAAATGTCAAGTTTAAATGCAGGGGAATTCAAGTTTTGATTTGTGAGGAATGTGGGAAATGCTAAAATTCTACAATTTTAAAGTTGGAAAGTAGAAAACTGTGAAACGGTGATATTGTAGAATTCCAAAGTAGCAAATCTTCAACTGTAAAATTCTAAGGTTGCAAAGTTGAAAATGGTAAAACTTTGATATTTCAAAATTGTGCAATTTTAAAGTTGTATAGTAGAACATTGTGAAACTGGGAAATTGTAAAGTAAGAGACATAGTTCATAGCATTCCCGTTCGCTCTCCTTCTTTGCGTCGCAAATTTTCATCGTTCATTACTAGGACTAGACTGCAAGAAGTTTCTCTTCTGCCGCGCGTGGTTATCTACGCGGTGATTTTTATGTTATATGATTCTTTCTAAATATATGCTTTTATTAAAGTTTACATATAATGATTTGATTTTTATTGAAAATAAAAAATATGTACCTTTATTTAAAGAATATCTATATATTCTTAATGGGCGGCAATTTGTCTTTTTGTTCGGGGCGTCGTAACCGCTAGAGCGGGCCCTGAGTGTAAATATCCGTAAAAGTTACTACAAAGGCATTAAAGGTCAAATCGGTTGAACCCATCGCGGTTTTCGCGTGCTCACCACATTTTGTTTATTTTCTCCTGTCTTTATTATAATAATGGATGCTTATGTTATTTATGTTGTTTTCCGCTCTTTAATAAGCTCCTTTTATCTCCCCATCAGTTTTAACTCCATAAGTATTATTTATGAATAAAGTATTTGCTTCTGCCCGTGGTTGTTCTTGTGATGATCGTTCGGGCTTTAATGATTATTTTGCACTCCCTACTAAGGTTTTGCTCGAAGGACCACCTTCAAATATTTGAAAGAACAAAGGATTGAACAGAGTACTGGTGAACAACTATATTTTCACTATATACAATTTGTAAGCGAGAACTGCTTCTAATGCTATCAGTGGTAACTAAAACGTGAAACGAAGCGAGTCTAGAAAGTGTAATTTGTAGTCTAAAGGTCCACGGTGCAGTCAAGAT
Organism: Lasioglossum morio; assembly: GCA_916610235.2. Classification (NCBI taxonomy): domain Eukaryota; kingdom Metazoa; phylum Arthropoda; class Insecta; order Hymenoptera; family Halictidae; genus Lasioglossum; species Lasioglossum morio. The sequence continues at coordinate 38,950,759 of OU744324.1, read as the reverse complement.
GCAAGCTAAAGGTCTATGGTGTAGTGCTGTCTAGAAGTCGCGATGCACTCTTCCGGAGGACCGAGAGTTCCTATACTTATCACCATGGTCCTCCTCCCTCCCTCTAACAAATTCATCCCTACTTCTTGAACGATTTGGGGGTGGACCGAAGATTTGCCAACGCCAACACTTCGCGCCCAAACCCTGAGTTTACCAGCTATCTGGCAACCAGACATGCTTATATATACTTATGGGGGTAACGGAACTTCTAAAAATTACTAGAACATCACTAGATTTAAAGGTAAAGACTGTGTTTTCGGGGTTCAATTGTTTGTCCTTATACGAGCATATTTTGAGCTGCACAAAGGTTCATTTGATAGAGGAAGGTTGGTCGTACCGCGCTCAGCTCATGATTTAACGAGATTTTGCCCGACTAGAATTTCAGTTAGGCATGCCTAAAGACGAATGTGGCCTAATGCGGAAAGAATGGTGTACGCCTAAGTTAGGAATTCCTAACAGTTACCATACGTGGGCTTAATGCGGAAGGAATGGTGTAAGCCTAAGTTAGGCATTCCTAACAGTTACCATACATGGGCCCAATGGGGATGGCCAAGCGCATGTCTAGGTTGGGCAATCCTAACAGGTGCTGCTCCTAACTTGCAGTATTTGAAGATTAGGTATCCAAATGTACTTTAGCAAAGCAGTAGCGCGCACTTCTCAAGATTTTTCGAGAAAATTGCATTTGAAAATCTATTTTCCTGTCATAATGAGATGGTGTTTACCTATAAACAACAACAGTAGTGGCCGAGGGCGCAGCAAGAAATACTGGTATTCAGTAGGTCTCTGGTTCGAGTGCCGCTGTCGAGTTTTTGTTTTCCATTTTCTAAATTTTGAATTTAATCAATTCAATCCAAACATTTATGAGATCTGCCAATAAATAGTTATTTTTTAAATAGAAAATGTGTTTTTTAGACGTGAATATTGAAAACAACGTCTTTGGGAAAACCTAATGTGGCCCTAAGGGTACGCGCACAGTGGATCCTACATCCGACGGACCTGGTGACGTCAGAGGCTTCGGTCAGACATTTGAAATGTGTGGGTAAGCCCGTCTATGAGACCCCTCTAGTTTCGTCCGACTTTCACTTCAAACAATTTTCATGCCGTCAATTTTGAAGTATCCGTATTTTTAAAATCGGGTCCGTAAAGAGGACACTTGGGGCTATATTATAATTATTTTTATTGTTTCAATTTTCTGATGCAATAATAGCAATGCACCTGTTTAAAAAAACAATTGCAAAATAAACTATGAAAACAAATATTTTTTCAACTGAAATAATTTTTCTTAAATATTTTTATGGTATCACTATGAGATCCAAAACTAATTTTCATCGTTTTGTTAGTTTGACCATGATAATTAAATTGAAAAACTTATGACACCTGATAGTGAAGAAACCCCCCGAAAAGAACGGCTCCGGGCTTTTATTAATTTTGTTTAATTAATTAATTAAACCTATTGTTCGGGCGCCAGGCACCGCGAGGATGCCACGCGAAACGCGATGACTACCTCGTGTTCGGGGAAGCCGAACACGAGAATCGGATTGCCGGAGACGCGAATCGAAACGGTGAACGTGACGGGTCCAGGAGGATCGAACACGGAAAGGACGAGGACGGCCTTCACGGCAGGACGGATCTCACAGGGCTCGAATAATATCGACTGTAGCGGCCATAGGCACGTACAATTTAAGAACATTTGGCATGCAAATGGTCGGGCAAGTTTGTGGAACCCGTTGTCTCGCAGCTGTTTTTGAGAAAGCCGTTACTCGTTTTGGCGAGCGTTTTAGGGTTTTTGTTAGTGCAAGTTTTGGCAATTAGACTTTCTTACCTTCGACCTCAACAGCATGTACGGGTACCATAAACCTCGAGTTTCCGAAGGGACCGCGGGGCTAGGCAGGTAGGCGACAGCCAGACCTTCAGGCACCGCGGACCCGTAGGAAAACCACTACATTACCAACTTTCCGGGACAGCCCCCGCGTTCAGAAACAGCGCGTCAAGGACGCAAAGAATAAGGGAGGCACAGAAAGAGTCCCAGGGAAATTGCCTGATTGGTTAAGAAAAAGGCTAATGCAAGGCCGACCAATCAGGACGAGTTCAAGAGAATTCCGAGCTGCAGAGAGGCAAAGATGTTCGACCGCGACCGTAATTTTTCGTCGCGACGAAGAGAGTTTTTCCTGCCTTTTGTATTAAAGTCAAGGGCACGAAGTGGAGGACCGGGAACGGTAGTAGGATATACAGGGTGTCCCAAAACTACCCTAGGAGCCGAAAATGGGAGGTTCCTTGGGTCATTTGAAACGACATTTTCCTTTACAAAAATTGCGTCCGCGGCTTTGTTTAGGAGTTATTAACGAAAAACACGGACCAATCAGAGCGCGACCTAGACGCGAGTTGGCAAAATCGGCTCGGCGCGCCAACTGTCCATTGGCCGACTGTGCCAACTCGCGTTTAGGTCGCGCTCTGATTGGTCTGTGTTTTTCGTTAATAACTCCCAAACAAAGTTGCGGATAACATTTTTGTAAAGGAAAATGTCGCTTCAAATGACCCAAGGAACCTCCCATTTTCGGCACCTAGGGTTGTTTTGGAACACCCTGTATAGGCGGGTTCTAACTCACAGTTATCATTGTAGGTAGATTTCTACCTTACCGGCATTTTACCGTATAGCGCGAGCATATTTTTGCGGGGGCGAGGTGAGGGGAATTTTCATGGTGGTATTGCGTAAGCCACCGTTCGTAGGTGAGGGGGAGGGGGAGGGGGGGATTTTTAGTTTTCCAGGTATTGCATTTAAGATCAGCTTCCTGGTATTGCGTGAGCCTGGTATGTTTATAATAATATAAACATCATGTTGACGGCGGGAGTCATGATATCGGATCTCTGTTCTCATGCGGCTTATCATTTTTTAAATAAACATCCTTTGACCCAATTACATTTTCCAGGTATTGCGTTCAAGGCCAGTTTCCTGGTATTGCGTAAGCCTCATTCGTAGACGAGGGGAGGGGGAGGGGAGGAGGGCATCCATCGATATATCAATCTTTCCTAGGCATCACGCGTCTCCTCATCTGTATCGTGCAGGATGTAAGAGGACACTGTTTTATGTCTATCATCGCCATATAGCCAGTCGGCGTAAAATACCTATAGGTATGCCGAATTGGAACGTATAAACATCATTTAGCGGCTGGTATCGCGAGTTATCAAGCCATGATATCTTTTCCCACACAGGCTTTTCCTTATCGTTTCATTCATTCATCTTTGTTATTGTAATTGGTGGAGAGGGGTAAGAACGAACGAACAGGACGCGAATCACCGTCATACGATTCGTGAACGTTCCGTCGTTGCAAGCGTTTGTCGTGTTAAAGTCGATATTCGCAATTACGCCGTGATTTTCTCCATACGTAACGGTTTTCCGCGTACTGTTCGTTGGACTTGTGTTGTGCGGAACGAACGCATCGGAGGAAAAAGATTACATGGCCGCCCCAACGTTGAAAAATATAGCGTGGCCTCACGTTATAAATTCATATTTGAGCGATCATTTCTCCATCGAGCGGAAATCGATGGGCAACGGTTAATGCGAAACGACGCAACGAGTCGTGTATGTTTCGCTTACACGAAAAGATTTAGCCAAGTAGTCGCGCAATGGCCTGCGATCGATTCTCCATCCGTGATATTTGACATCATCGAAACGGGCGAACGTCGCATCGTTGGTTGCGAAGTATAATTATATTTTGAAAAACTTTTTTTTTTCGACCAGTTTCTCACGATTAGCGCGATCCAAAGTGCCCATCGTCCGGAGACGGTTCTGTTTACTCTCATTTTGAGAACTTTTCCGGCGTTGAGTTGTTCAAGCCTCGAGACACATCGGATTTTCGGCCAGTTCTCACAATTAGCGCAATCTAAAGTGCCCATCGTACGGGGACGATTCTGTTCACTCTCAAGCATCCCTATTCGGGGCATCACGTGCGCCCAGGTCATGCCATAAATCCTTCCAATCTTAAGTATCGTTTCGACATCGGTCCAGGATTTGTTTAAAATACGTTGACGCTACATGGATCCCCGATTAGCGTCGATTAATACATATACATTCGTGAACGAAGATTTCAAGAGATATCTTGAGGAAGGGATTTCACCCCCATTTTTCCTGGAGGGGATGGATGCATATAAGAATGGGCTGCTGCCCGCGCTCCGTATAATTTTGAAAAATGTTCGACGACGTAACGGTGCCTAAACACTACGTGGTAGACGAGAATCTATCGCTGAAAGAGGCGATGGAGTCGATTGTAAGTATAAAGAAATATTATATAATATATATTATAGTATATTGATAGTTATTAACAAATATTTTATTTTATTTTTCAACAGACATTTAACTCTCCAGAGGAGCGGGCAGCGTTTATCCGCGAATGGAGGTACGCGATGCGACGTTACCAAATAGCCGTTGAAGAATGGGACGAGGAGTATGCGGCAGCGATTAAGACGCTGTTCATGAACACCGTGAGTATAAATTGATAATTTTTTATATATTTATTAATTAATTAAAAATAATACATAACATTTTTTTTGTTTTTTGTTTGCAGACTCAACAATGAAGATTATATTTTTTTAAAAAATTACAATTACATTTTTTTTTTTTAATAAAAAAAAATCTTATATTTTTACGTTAGTTTTTCATTTATTTGCTTCCTATAATCAAACATATAACGTATAATTTAGCGTATTTTTTTCTTTGAAAATTTATTTTCGTTCGAGCGCCGGTTCTTTCGCGATTCCACAGACATCCATACCACGAGGATTTGGCGGAATGGTATCCGGATCGACTCCAAGCGGCACGTTGCCACAGTCTAGCCCACGGACATAACCGCAGAATCTGGACCAGATACGATGCTCCTTCATGGGATCATCGTCATTTTCCCATCGACACAGACGTACACGGCATTCAAAGCATTCAACGCTGTCTTCATCACCCAGATGGAAAAATCCTGCGGCGGCGAGTTTCTCCGGTCAATCGTGAAAACTTTGTAACCTGTCGCGTTCGAAACGGTAATCGTGCGATGGTGTTGTGTGATCGATTGTTGTTGCGACGGCTGCCTCGGATTTCGTAATCATTGTAAAGCACTGTGGGGAAAATCGAACGTGAAAAGAGTGTTTTTTTGACTCGCAGAAGGGAAAAATTCAAAAGATGTAGGCGCGCGTTTTTATAACAGATACTTTACGTGTTTTTATAATTTCTAATCCATGCTCGAAATGTTTGCACTTCGCGAAGACAACAATGGTACGATTTCGTTTTAACGTTTTTTTTCGGTCGCCAACAGTGAAGTCTGCATGGTACGTCATTGGTAATTTCATACATGGGATCGTGAACTAGCACGTCGTATTTCGGGCAGTTAAAATCTTCTAAATTTATCGATTTTATTTGCATTTGTCGGAGGATGTTTCTTTCGAAACATCCACCTTTGTAAGCCACAACAGGATTCGCGTAATCGCGCACAAAATTTTGTATAACGTCAAATATATCGCGCTGCCGATAGTTTTCATAGCCAAAATCTTTAAATGGAATTCCATGTATGAAATTGCTGACATACCATGCAGACTTTTTGTCGGTGTCGGATAAATAACGAAAGTGCTTCTCCAAGCGAAATTCGGAGAGTTCGAACGAGCCGTCGTCGCGACGAACATCGATCATAGCTAATTCTTTACATATAAATCTATTATCTACAATGAAGCCGTCCATGTCGATTATTTGAGTGATTCGATCCATCTAAATAGAGAGAGAAAGTTTTTTCACTAGTATTTTACATAATTTTTAAAATTTTTATTATACTTACGTGTGTGAAAATTATTTTGAGAAGATGTTTTTAAAAATAAAAATTATTTCATGAATATATGTCTCATATTTATTACAAATTCCTTACAATTCTTATTAATAGTATGTATATATGTATGTAAAAATTATTTTGAGAAGGTGTTTTTTAAAAATAAAATTATTTTATGAATATTTCTCTCATATTTATTGCAAATTCCTTTTTACAATTCCTTTACAATTCCTATAGAATAATGCGACTAAATGATAAAGTATATATTTTTATCGGTATAAACGGTTTAAAGTAATTTTTGAACAATACATTTTTATCGGTATAAGCGGTTTAACTAATTTTTCGAACAATATTCGTCAATGGATTGTACTCTACGATGCGGTCGTGTATCATCAAGCAGTAGGCTGTTGTCGACGGGTGGACGTCGGTTCGGCATTCGAATTCAATTCGTACGTCAACCGTAGCATTTTTTAACGCTTCATTTTGTCGAGAACAATCGAGAACGACGAACGGGCCGTACCATAGGAAATCCGTGATGTTGAGTAGCGCTTCACCGTTGCCATAGTACGATTCTTGGAATTTTGCATACATGTCGTAGAGCAACGCGTATTTACCTGTCTCGAAGTCGATATTTAAATCATCGTACGGATAGGTTTCAGAGTTCAAGTAAAGCTGAATATTTGTCAATGTGCAATGATCGAATCGCGTAGCCGTTTTCGTTAAGTTATTCTTTCGATCGGTTTGCAAAGCGAATATCACGTATCGCGGTTTTTCTATTTGCTGAGCCATTTTTTTTGCGCATGTATGCTTCGTAGTCGTCTGTAGCAGAGGATATTCGTACAGATCCCATGATCGAAAACTCATGCCGATCGGTTCTATCGTTGTCTAAAATATGTAACATGGACAGCTTATGTATTTCGTCCAATGCAACGTGCGGCATTCGCCATTGAATTTTGTACAGATTCAGAATAGGTTTCGCGTTCTCGGAAGGACTGTACAACGCGTTCACGTCGCGTCGGTACGCGAGCGAATCAAAATGAATTCGTGTCGAGCATTTATCACAACGCGTTTGTAGTCTTCGCAGAAGCCTAATAAAACGCTCATAGGCACGCAAAAGTAGAAATGTATCGCAGCCGTGTCCGTTGCCGTCAGTTTCCGCCGATCATCGCCATACATCCAGCCAGCGTTGGACAATGCTCTGCTTCTCGTTCTGGACAGACTCACATAATTATTGAGAGTTGTCGTCGCACCAGGATTTCTGGACCGATCGATTTCCACGCCATTCAATTCGTAGCGTATTTCCTCGAACATAAACGCAACGGCATTGTTCTCGAGAGTTACCGTATCGATGGGGAGTTCTCCTCCAGCCGCTAATTGAAGTTTTCCCGGTAAACTAAGTTTTCCCTCAATGTATAGGAAGCTTTTACACGGGAGCGTGTAAAGGTCTTGTTGTTGGATGGGTATTCTTATCTCGTCGCTGTTTTCGAACGTCGCACAGTGTAACGTTTCGATCATTTAGGGTCGTTTAATTCCGAAATTGAACATTTTTTAAAAATTACGTATTTACTCTTACCTTGAAAGCAATACCTCCGTAACCCAGAATCGATATTGTTTTTAACTTTTTATCGCATTCAGATATGAAAAATAAGCCTCGAAAGAACTCGACTGCCTATACAAATGGTGAAAATACATCAATTTTTATAATATTTATTTTAGTGATTACTCAATCCTTTGTGGTGTGTTCACAATATTTTTCGTTTTTAAATATTATATATAGTCTATTATGATTAATAATCATACGAACTCGAAGAACTTTTCAGTATGTACCAATGTTCTACAGAGTAAAACTTTCTTATATGGGCGAATATGGACTTCAAACTATATAGTATGTATACATTGAAGTCTTGTCTAGTCGGCTATGCAAACAAATTCTGCGTTGGTCTGCGTCCATGGGAGTTTTCATTTGTTTTCCACAGCCTTACGCGGTCACCTCGTGCAGTCGTCTAACACAATTTGTCCGAGTAAGAAGAACGTGTTCATAAACTTGCACTTTGATTGTTACTTATTAAATTGTTATAGTTTTGAATTGTTATTGTTTAACTGTTGGTGTGTTCGATTGTTATTGCATTTGACAGTTTTTGTTCTTCGTTTAGTATTATTTATTTCATTACTATTATTTGACATATTGTTTATTTTGGCGATTATTTCACTCCTTAAGGTAAGTTTTCAATATTTTTGGTTTCAAAATGTGGTATATACTTTAGAGACCCTACATAATTTATGACTAATAACAAACGATTACCATAAAAAATTGGAGAACACTTTTCATTGTTTAGCGAATATGAATTTCATTCTTCATTGAATATCGAAGTTGTGATTTTACTTAGGCGGAAATGAAAATAAAATTATATCAATGTAAATGGGGTCGTGAGAGTTATCTTTCGTTTTCAAAATGTATTCTAGTATTTCTAGAGCCACCTTATTCAACATTTGGTGTTCAAGCACAAAGGAGGAATGATTTAATGCATTATATTCTTTCAATTGACCGACATATGAAAATGCAGATATATTTAAATTAAAAGCTTTTAAACCAAATACCATTTCAAACAGTAATTTGCAAGAGTTAAAATACGTATTTTCGGCCAATACAACAAAAGTAATGTTAAAGTGATTAGAAATCATCATATTTTGTGTAGTGTTGCAAAATACATGATAAAAAAGAGAAACGACATCATTAAGAATTAAACGACCCTAAATGATCGAAGTAGGATATATACACCGGTTCTGGCACACCACTTATCATTGTGGGTAGATTCCTACCTTACCGACGCAGCTGAACCAGCAGGTTCTGTTCCATGCTAACATAACCATATAGCGCGAGCATATTCTGCGGGGGGCGGGGTGAGGGGAATTTTCATGGTGGTATTGCGTAAGCCACCGTTCGTAGGCGAGGGGGGAGGGGGAGGGGGGATTTTTAGTTTTCCTGGTATTGCATTTAAGATCAGCTTCCTGGTATTGCGTGAGCCCTGGTATGTTTATTATAATATAAACATCCTGTCGGCGGCGGGAGTCGCGATATCGGATCTCTGTTCTCATTCGCCTTATCATTTTTAAATAAACATCCTTTGATCCAATTACATCTCTCTCTCTCATTATCATTTCTCTCCTCGTCTTTATTGTATATTCGTAATATCAACATCCTTTCGACGACCGACATCGAGTCGCCAAGCCGAGATATCTGACCACAGCATCTGTTTTCGCTCTCCTTATCATTTCTTTCCTCTTCTGTATTGTATGGAGTGGGGGGGGGGTGGAAGGTATCAAAAATGAATCAGTAGGACACGATCGACTGCAAATGCAGTCATACGCGAACGTTCCGTCGTTTGATGCATTTAAAGTTATTCCAAGTATATCGTGCGTGAGGTATCAAGATGATTGAAACGTGTAAAAATATGTTAAAGTGTTTGACACGCATGTCAATGCTAGTGAAAACCATGGACGAGTATCGCGAATGGCATCGTTCGTACATCGAGTCTCTGCAGTGTTGTGTAAATTATCTATCATGTGCAAAGGAACAATTATCGATAGGCGAGAAATTTAGTTTAACATCGATTATGTGCCGTATGAAAACTTTAAATGTTTCGCTGAATCATCGTGTTTCCTCGTCGCGCGTCGGTAGAGGATTGTACGATCGCAGGGGTGCGAGAGCATCGACGCTTCGTTGGGAAAATATCGAGACGGCGTTTAAAAGTCGCATATCGAGCGGCATCGTTATCAACGTCGAACACATCGACCCGAAACAATTTCTACAGCACGCAAAACGAATAATTACAGGACGCGTTACGGAATTTTTAAACACGCATTCATCGTTGAAAGCTAACGTAACGTTGGAGGCGGAATTCATGCAGCGCGCCAACGAGGTTTCCGTGAAAAGTTTCGGCACGCGGAACGTTGCATTGTTTCGGACGAGCAATCTACGACGGTGGTATCAGAAAGACGTTGTGTCTATGATTTTGACATCGTTGGAGTAGTTTCAAGAGCGAGACAGCGGGTGGGCGCTGTCGAAGATATTGCATTTGATTGTGAACTTTAGCAAATATCAACCGTTGCAAGCCGGTTGCACCGCTACAATCGACGTGCCTCGAGCGATACAGTTGAAAAAGCGATCGTGAACGTGAAGAGCAACGACGATGCATGCTTTTTTTGGGCGATCGTGGCAGGTCTTTATCCGGTCGTGAGAAATCCGTCGCGTGTGTCGGCGTATCCGCACTACAAAGACGTGCTTCCGAAAACCGAAGGTTTTCAACTACCTATATCGTTCAAAGACATCCTGAAATTTGAACGAGAAAATGACGTTTCCGTGAACGTGTTCGAATGGGTGCGCCAGAAATGCGTAACGCTGCATTTGACCGAGAAGAAACGGGAGGGAAGACACGTAAACTTGCTGTTTCTACAGAATGCTGCAAAGACGCATGGACATTTCATGTGTATACGAAATTTATCACGATTAGTTTCGTCACAGCTTAGCAAGTTGAATCATCAGAAGTATATTTGCGATCGGTAAGTTGCATTTTTTTTTGTTTTTTAAATTGTTTGAAGGAAAAAAGACATAATTTTATCCCCTTCCCACAGATGCTTACAATATTTTCCCACGCCGTAGAGATTAAACGTTCATACGACCGACTGCGAACGGATGAACGATTGCGCTCTGGAGCTTCCAATATCGGAAGAAGATAAGTGGTTACGGTTTAAGAACTACACGAACAAAGAGCAGGCGCCGTTCGTAATCTATGCCGACTTGGAGTGCCTGCTGCTGCCCGAGGGACGGGAAGGACAAGACCGCGCGGCACGCGTACAGTATCAACACCACCACGCGTTTAGCATAGGATACTACATGCATTGCCGCTACGACGAATCTTTGTGCGAGTATCAGGTTTATCGCGATAAAGAGGGATGCACCGCATGGTTCGCGAACAGGTTGTACGAACTCAGTCATAAATTACAGCCGATATTCGACCGAACGGTACCGATGAATCCGCTAACCGAAACAGAAAAGTTAAATTTTCGTACGGCTACGCATTGTCATGTCTGCGAGAAACCGTTCGACACTTCCGACGCGACGAGGGTGCGCGATCATTGCCATTTCACGGGCGCGTATCGCGGTCCGGCTCATAACGGATGTAATTTAAGCTATCAATCTTCGTACGTGATACCCGTGGTTTTCCATAATTTATCGGGATACGACACCCATTTCATTATCAAAGAATTAGCTAACTCGTTCGAGGGGCGGATAGACGTGTTGCCATTGACGAAAGAGAAGTATATCTCTTTCACGAAGAACGTTCCTATCGAGAGACAGCAGGGTGAAGCGCGAAAGTATGCAAAGTTTTTGAAATTCCGCTTCATCGACTCGTTCAAGTTCTTGAACTCGAGTCTGGACAAGCTGTCGTCGTACTTGGACGAAAGTAAATTACGCATCGTGTGAGGAGAATTTGCACATCTTTCCCGCGACGATTTCAAACTATTGACCAGAAAAGGCGTTTTTCCGTACGACTATCTGACATCGTACGACAAATTAAGCGATACGTGTTTACCGCCGCGTGAAGCATTTTATAATCGGTTGTACGGCAGCGAGATATCCGACGTCGATTACCTTCACGCGAATACGGTTTGGTCGCGTTTCGCTGTACAAACGCTTGGGCAGTACAGCGATTTATATTTAAAATTGGACGTGCTGTTGTTGGCGGATGTTTTTGAAAATTTTCGCGATGACTGTCTCGAGAATTACAAGCTCGATCCGGCGCATTATTACACGCTCCCCGGTTTCGCGTGGGACGTGATGTTAAAAAAAATGACAAAGATCGAATTGGAGTTGTTGACCGACGTCGACATGCTTTTGTTCGTGGAGCGGGGAATACGCGGCGGATTGAGCCAGTGTTCTCACAGATATGCACACGCCAACAATAAATATTTGTCTACGCACGACTCGACCAAACCGTCCACCTACTTAATGTATTTCGACGTGAATAATTTGTACGGTTGGGCAATGTCGCAACCTCTGCCGCACAGAGACTTTCGATGGGTGAACGCGGATAATTTCGACGTCGAATCCATTCCGGCCGATAGTCCCGTAGGATACATTTTGGAGGTGGATTTAGAGTATCCGCGCGAAATTCACGATGCTCACGCGGATCTTCCGTTTTGTCCAAGTCACGACACAGCGACCGACTCGAGTACGCAGAAAAAGTTGATGGCAACGCTTCGCGATAAGGAACGATACGTTGTACATTACCGATACCTCCAGCAATGTTTAAAACATAATCTGAAATTGCTGAAAATACATCGAATTCTGGAGTTTCGGCAGTCACGATGGTTGTACAACTACATCGATTTGAACACGAAATTATGCGCTAACGCCACCAACGATTTTTCTAAAAATTTGTTTAAATTAATGAACAATGCCGTGTTTGGAAAAACTATGGAGAATGTTCGAAATCATACAATCGTGAAATTACTTTCTCGGTGGAGCGGTAGACACGGCGTCGAACGATTGATAGCTAGACCAAATTTTCATAGCTGCACGGTGTTCTCCGAGGACTTTGTCGCGATTCAGCTGAAAAAGCTGCTAGTTAAATTTTTCAAACCAATCTACGTAGGCATGTCAATATTAGATATTTCAAAATTTCATTTGTACAGCTTTCATTACGAGTACATGCACCCAAAGTTCCAGCAAAATTGTAAGATTTTGTACACTGACACGGATAGCTTGATATACCAGATCGCTTGCGATGACGCGTACGAGGAACTGTTGAAACGCGATATCCACAGATACGACACAAGCAATTATGCCGCGAACAACGTTTACGGTGTTACGCTCGCGAACAATAAACAGCTCAGTTTGATGAAGGAGGAAAACGGCGGTAAAATTATGACTGAGTTCGTAGGGCTTCGTTCGAAAATGTATGCGATTCGCGTGCACGGCGATCAGGATACTAAAAAGATCAAAGGTATCAGGACAAACGTTACCGCTCGGGATATAAGTTTCGAAGACTATGTCGAATGTCTTCGCAATCATACGGAAAAGAGCGTTACCGGTAATCGCATAGTGTCCGTACGGCATGAGGTGTATTCGATGTCTGAAAAGAAATTAGCGTTGAGCCTGCATGACGATAAGCGATATATTTGCAGCAATTTGGTCGATACTCTTCCTTGGGGACATTACAACATCAATTAAGAAATCATTTTTCATCGTCGTAAAAAGAAAGTGGTAGGGAGATTATGTGTGTATATAACTGTCGGGGAGGGGATGCTTCCATTTTGCCAATCTTATCGGTAAGGAAGTGGTAGGGGGACATCATATAAAACGACGTATTCCGAGCATCAAGCTTCAGATCGAGACAGCCATCGCTAATTACGCTTTACAATCAACGATGCAGCACAACCGTCGCCCGCTCGCCGAATGTGAACGTTCGCATGCCGAGGAGTCATACAAAAAGAGGAGGCTAAATAATATGTAAGTAGAAAGATGAAAAAATTGTGAAAAAAAAAAGAAATTTTAGAAAAACATCTAATTTTTTTTTTTGTAATCTGTTGCAGGGTTTCACAACAGCAGCAGCCCATATCGCAATCATCGTCATCATTGAGGAGTTTGCGCAGCGCACGGATCTTGAGTCGAAGATATTCCATAGCCAGCAATTATTTCAAATATCTTGAAATTGGTGTGCGCGTTGGCGATGATATTTACGTGGAACTGGCTATAGGAGATAACCGCAGTAAGGAGATCACGTTTTCCCTGGACGCATGGATAGAGCTGTTGCGCACGAAGGAGTATATTTCCGATTTACTTTCATCGTCTACGCAGAAACAGTGTCGAAAAATGAGCGATGATGTAACGTTAGAAATAGTTAATCTCAATGGTATGAATCTAATCAAATTATCAAATCAGTTCGAAGCTCTGTACGTCACAGAAAAAACTATGCATAACTTGTACAATCTTGAATTCTGCGTACACAACATGTATTCATGGTTGATCGACAATGTTCCCGCGGTGACTGCTAAATTCATGAATTTCGTCGGTACGGTGAAGTATAGCAACGCGAAGAATGTTACGAAAGCGATCGTCGAGAGCGAATCCTTCGATCAAAGTTCATTGATCGATTGCGAACTAGCGGCTTCGTGCGCTGACATCATCGCGGCGTTCGCATAAAATAGATTAAATATGTATATAGTGTGTGTGTGTATGTGTGTAAAAATTATTTGAGAAGGTCTTTGTAAGAATACATTATTTTAAAAATAAAATTATTCGAGAATATCTCTTTTGTATTTTATTTTATTGTAAATTACATTTTTCACAATTCCTATAGAATAAAAGAAGAGAAAAATTAATTAACATAAGTCTTACATATAAAGTGTAGTTGATAAAATATGAGTAGAAATACAATTAAAGTATATTTGTTTTAGGTATCCATGAATTATATGACGAGTCCATCCCCAACCATTTCACATATACGTTATTTCCTTTCGTGCGTAATATTTTTTCAACCAAGTATATGTCAGGATATTTTGTCGCGCGTATCTCGTGTTCGTAAAATCCTCCGGCGATAGGTTTGTCCCTCGCGTCGGCCAAGAGGTACGTGACAGGATTCGTTCGTTTCACCGCGATAATCTTGAATATTTCGGTTGACCAGTTCGGCGTGTATCCTTTGTCAAATAGGGTTTTGAACTTGCTAACGCGTACGCGATCGTTGAGCTTAAATTTGGCGGGGCCAGCAGTCTTCACCTTGCGATACACGGTGGACAGAAAGTGACCGGCATTTGTACGGTTCACGTCAACGGGTCGCATACGAATGGTACGTTGTTTTCGATTATTGTAGTTCTCGGTCAACGTGGGATATTTTCCGCTCAACGAGAAAAATTTCCACATGCTGTTCTTCAGCGTGCGATTGAAACGTTCCACGACGGATGCTTTCATAGCGCTAAACGTAGAATAAAGGTTGATGTTGCGACTCTTCAGATAGTCTTGAAACGTTTCATTGTAGAATTCTTTCCCCATGTCGGTTTGCAAGTTGTTCGGAGCTCTACCGTCCTTCTTCAACACCGACGCGAAAGCTTTGTACACGTCGCTCGCATTTTTACTCTTCAAAGGAACCGTCCATGCGTATTTGCTAAATACATCGATTATCGTGAGAATATATCGATGCCCGCGATTGTTTCGCGCATATTTTTGAACGTCGACTATATCGGCTTGCCAAAGATCATCGAATCCCCGCACGATCACGCGTCTACGCGGGTAAAAACGTCTCGCCTGAGCATGCAGCTCGTCCACAACGTTTGCTTTACTCATCGTCTCTCTCTCCCCAATAATTGAAACGATGACTGATTCAGCTCGTTGAAACCGATGTCTCTTGCTGTCCCTCCTCAACTCGCTTTTCTAATGATAATACAGGTACAGATACAGGTACAGGTACAGGTACAGGTACATGTACAGGTACAGGTACAGGTACAGGTACAGTATGGCTGTCTGTCTGTCTGTCTGTCTGTCTGTCTGTCTGTCTGTCTGTCTGTCTGTCCGTCTGTCTGTCTGTCTGTCTGTCTGTAATTTAAAAAAGCTTCCTACAGTTTAGTAATGTATGTCGGCTAACTTCCTACCCTCATCACAAGATGGATAGTTCATCCTTCAAGATATGACCGATACTTTTTCCCAGTGCTCTCTCTCTCAAGATTGATGACTTTTATAATGAGTGCTACTTAATAATGACAATACAGGTACAGATACAGGTACAGGTACAGGTACAGGTACAGGTACAGGTACAGGTACAGGTACAGGTACAGATACAGGTACAGATACAGGTACAGATACAGGTACAGCTACAGCTACAGCTACAGGTATAGTATGGCGGTTGAACAGTACGCAGTATGGCTGTTGCAGAGTACGCAGTATGGCTGTTGTACATCTATCCATGAATCTCTCAAGATCGGTCGACGTATTTCTTTATACATGTTCGCGATTAATATCTTAATATTGTCATGAAAGCTTATTCCAAAGTTCTCCAGCCGATCGCCGTCAATGATGTTGTCCATATCGTCTTTTCACATTCTCCTTCAAGGCCTCGAACGTTTGCATTTGCGACTCATTCACAGCACAGGTACAGGCACAGGTAGAGGTACAGGTACAGGTACAGGTACAGTGCATGTACAGGTATAACACATGTACAGTACGAAGCACTGTCTGGAAACTGAAATGGAAACGGAGGAAGGGGAGGCTTGGTGGTTGAGGTTAGGATAGCATTAGGATAGGGCTAGGATAGGGTTAGGATAGGCGAGGGAGATGTCGAAAAATATAGATGAAACGACTGGTCATCATACGTGATGAGCTAGCTCTTCACGTGAGTTGACCAGTCACATGCAATTGCATGTGACCAGTCGTTTCATCTATATTTTTCGACATCTCCCTCGCCTATCCTAACCCTATCCTAGCCCTATCCTAATGCTATCCTAACCTCAACCACCAAGCCTCCCCTTCCTCCGTTTCCATTTCAGTTTCCAGACAGTGCTTCGTACTGTACATGTGTTATACCTGTACATGCACTGTACCTGTACCTGTACCTGAACCTCTACCTGTGCCTGTACCTGTGCTGTGAATGATTCGCAAATGCAAACGTTCGAGGCCTTGAAGGAGAAGGTGAAAAGACGATATGGACAACATCATTGACGGCGATCGGCTGGAGAACTTCGGAATAAGCTTTCGTGACAATATTAAGATATTAATCGTGAACATGTATAAAGAAATACGTCGACCGATCTTGAGAGATTCATGGATAGATGTACAACAGCCATACTGCGTACTCTGCAACAGCCATACTGCGTACTGTTCAACCGCCATACTATACCTGTAGCTGTAGCTGTAGCTGTAGCTGTACCTGTATCTGTACCTGTATCTGTACCTGTATCTGTACCTGTACCTGTACCTGTACCTGTACCTGTACCTGTACCTGTACCTGTACCTGTACCTGTATCTGTACCTGTATTATCATTAGAAAAGCGAGTTGAGGAGGGACAGCAAGAGACATCGGTTTCAACGAGCTGAATCAGTCATCGTTTCAATTATTGGGGAGAGAGAGACGATGAGTAAAGCAAACGTTGTGGACGAGCTGCATGCTCAGGCGAGACGTTTTTACCCGCGTAGACGCGTGATCGTGCGGGGATTCGATGATCTTTGGCAAGCCGATATAGTCGACGTTCAAAAATATGCGCGAAACAATCGCGGGCATCGATATATTCTCACGATAATCGATGTATTTAGCAAATACGCATGGACGGTTCCTTTGAAGAGTAAAAATGCGAGCGACGTGTACAAAGCTTTCGCGTCGGTGTTGAAGAAGGACGGTAGAGCTCCGAACAACTTGCAAACCGACATGGGGAAAGAATTCTACAATGAAACGTTTCAAGACTATCTGAAGAGTCGCAACATCAACCTTTATTCTACGTTTAGCGCTATGAAAGCATCCGTCGTGGAACGTTTCAATCGCACGCTGAAGAACAGCATGTGGAAATTTTTCTCGTTGAGCGGAAAATATCCCACGTTGACCGAGAACTACAATAATCGAAAACAACGTACCATTCGTATGCGACCCGTTGACGTGAACCGTACAAATGCCGGTCACTTTCTGTCCACCGTGTATCGCAAGGTGAAGACTGCTGGCCCCGCCAAATTTAAGCTCAACGATCGCGTACGCGTTAGCAAGTTCAAAACCCTATTTGACAAAGGATACACGCCGAACTGGTCAACCGAAATATTCAAGATTATCGCGGTGAAACGAACGAATCCTGTCACGTACCTCTTGGCCGACGCGAGGGACAAACCTATCGCCGGAGGATTTTACGAACACGAGATACGCGCGACAAAATATCCTGACATATACTTGGTTGAAAAAATATTACGCACGAAAGGAAATAACGTATATGTGAAATGGTTGGGGATGGACTCGTCATATAATTCATGGATACCTAAAACAAATATACTTTAATTGTATTTCTACTCATATTTTATCAACTACACTTTATATGTAAGACTTATGTTAATTAATTTTTCTCTTCTTTTATTCTATAGGAATTGTAAAAAATGTAATTTACAATAAAATAAAATACAAAAGAGATATTCTCGAATAATTTTATTTTTAAAATAATGTATTCTTACAAAGACCTTCTCAAATAATTTTTACACACATACACACACACACTATATACATATTTAATCTATTTTATGCGAACGCCGCGATGATGTCAGCGCACGAAGCCGCTAGTTCGCAATCGATCAATGAACTTTGATCGAAGGATTCGCTCTCGACGATCGCTTTCGTAACATTCTTCGCGTTGCTATACTTCACCGTACCGACAAAATTCATGAATTTAGTAGTTACCGCGGGAACATTGTCGATCAACCATGAATACATGTTGTGTACGCAGAATTCAAGATTATACAAGTTATGCATAGTTTTTTCTGTGACGTACAGAGCTTCGAACTGATTCGACAATTTGACTAGTGTTACGACCTACTTGGGGGGGGGGAGATCGTAACGCAATTAATATATTTCTTCTACGATCTTTGATCCACGTGGCACGTACGTCCACGTCTGATCAGGCCCGATGATGGTTGTCCGCGCGAGGGAGGAAACGAGGGATGACCGAGTCACGTCGCGATCAAGAAGGGGGGGGGGGAGGTTCCCGCGATTAGTGACGATCGCGAAGGCACGGTTTGACGATCCGCTGACGTCACGGTGATAATGGTACGGCGTATGAGCGGGTACAGGGTTTTGTCTCTAACGCGAAAGGATCGAAACGCGAGAATCTGTGTTTCACCGATTGCACCGAGCCCTGGTGGGCTCAGACGTGCGGGGCGGAAAACTGATTCTTAGAGATGTGTATTCTTGACGTTTCGATATGCAACTGGGGAAAACCGGCACGAGAATCTGTGTTCCTCCGATTGTACCGAGCCCTGGTGGGCTCAGACGTACGAGGCGGAACACCGATTTTTAGAGCCGAAGGTATCGGCGTTTTCGGCGTGGAGAAGAGATCTGAACGCGGGAACCAGTGTTCCCCCGATTGTACCGAGCCCTGGTGGGCTCAGACGTACAAGGCGGGACACCGATTTCTTTTGTATCGTAAAATACCTAACGGTTGCTTACTTGGATTGGGGAAATGAGAGGTGACCGGGATGATGGGACACCGACACCGTACCGCGCATACGCACTCACTCTCGTTTTAACTATTTATACCACCTCAGGACGAGCTTCCTACGCACAACGTAACGTTCGTAACGCGGATCCTCGGTGTTAATGTGCTCCGGCGAAGGGAACCTCGGGACGAACGTGATCGGCACGAGTTTCCACGGGGAAGGACTCGCGGGTGGAGGAGCCTCGGGTGCCTCGATATTTCCGATTTCTTTCGGGGAGACGATTCGTGCTATACCCGTGAACGCGGCGTCGTTTAGGATACGCGGGAGTTTGGAGATACCGAGGTTCTCGTCGTACGCGGTCCCTTTTCCCTCCCGGTACAGCTCTCTGAACAGCTTCTTAAGCTGATATTTGCGACCTGCGCGTCGCGGCATACGGCACCAAAAAGGATAACGCGAGACGAATGAAACGAGAGACTGCCGATGGTCTCTCGCACACACTAGCGCGCACGACGACACTGACGTGATCTGACGAATACAAGGGAAGAAAACGAAAAATAAAAGAATAAGATTAACGTAGCTAACACAAAATATAATGACCCAAAAAGATGAATACAGAATAACGCGATAACTAGAAAAGGAAAATAAACGAAATCAATGCACGTTGGCGGAATAAGAAAATACAGAGTAAACTAAATTAGACGGCGCGACTAGAATCTAAGACTAAGAGTAACATAGAATAACAATAAATGTAATAACTAAATTAACCACTTAACTAAATATAAATTTAAGGAATAAACGCAATTAAACGAAATAGAATGAAATATGCTGAAATAGCAAGATATGGAAATAGAATGAAATAGCAAGGTATAGAATGGCAAGATCCGACACGACCAGGTCAGAATTTGGAACTAATGATTACTCGCGAAGTGAAGCCAAGAAACTGTTGCAGAGAACTGAGAACTGATCGCGGATCTTGCCATATTTATAATGGAAGCGCGGACCATAAGAATTCGGTGGAGCGTGAAATCAATTGTCTTGATCATATAAGACAAGTTATTATTAGACGTCTAAATATCATTACCTAAGTAGGCTGTATTTACACCTGTGATTGCTGTTGGTATGTCGGCGTTCGCTCGCACCGATGGCTATTGTACCATCGCCGATTCGTATGGTCCCGCGTGTGAGATGTAAATATATATACATGATTTGAAATAGTACAATACGTTAGATAAATAGCTCGTTTGAGCAAATTCCGAAGCGAAACGTTGACACAACGTAACACTAGATTCATACCATTGAGATTAACTATTTCTAACGTTATATCATCGCTCATTTTTCGACACTGTTTCGATGAAAGTAAATCGGAAATATACTCCTTCGTGCGCAACAGCTCTGTCCATGCGTTCAGGGAAAACGTGATCTCCTTACTGCGGTTATCTCCTATAGCCAGTTCCACGTAAATATCATCGCCAACGCGCACACCAATTTCAAGATATTTGAAATAATTGCTGGCTATGGAATATCTTCGACTCAAGATCCGTGCGCTGCGCAAACTCCTCAATGATGACGATGATTGCGATATGGGCTGCTGCTGTTGTGAAACCCTGCAACAGATTACAAAAAAAAAAATTAGACGTTTTTCTAAAATTTCTTTTTTTTTCACAATTTTTTCATCTTTCTACTTACATATTATTTAGCCTCCTCTTTTTGTATGACTCCTCGGCATGCGAACGTTCACATTCGGCGAGCGGGCGACGGTTGTGCTGCATCGTTGATTGTAAAGCGTAATTAGCGATGGCTGTCTCGATCTGAAGCTTGATGCTCGGAATACGTCGTTTTATATGATGTCCCCCTATCACTTCCTTACCGATAAGATTGGCAAAATGGAAGCATCCCCTCCCCGACAGTTATATACACACATAATCTCCCTACCACTTTCTTTTTACGACGATGAAAAATGATTTCTTAATTGATGTTGTAATGTCCCCAAGGAAGAGTATCGACCAAATTGCTGCAAATATATCGCTTATCGTCATGCAGGCTCAACGCTAATTTCTTTTCAGACATCGAATACACCTCATGCCGTACGGACACTATGCGATTACCGGTAACGCTCTTTTCCGTATGATTGCGAAGACATTCGACATAGTCTTCGAAACTTATATCCCGAGCGGTAACGTTTGTCCTGATACCTTTGATCTTTTTAGTATCCTGATCGCCGTGCACGCAAATCGCATACATTTTCGAACGAAGCCCTACGAACTCAGTCATAATTTTACCGCCGTTTTCATCCTTCATCAAACCGAGCTGTTTATTGTTCGCGAGCGGAACACCGTAAACGTTGTTCGCGGCATAATTGCTTGTGTCGTATCTGTGGATATCGCGTTTCAACAGTTCCTCGTACGCGTCATCGCAAGCGATCTGGTATATCAAGCTATCCGTGTCAGTGTACAAAATCTTACAATTTTGCTGGAACTTTGGGTGCATGTACTCGTAATGAAAGCTGTACAAATGAAATTTTGAAATATCTAATATTGACATGCCTACGTAGATTGGTTTGAAAAATTTAACTAGCAGCTTTTTCAGCTGAATCGCGACAAAGTCCTCGGAGAACACCGTGCAGCTATGAAAATTTGGTCTAGCTATCAATCGTTCGACGCCGTGTCTACCGCTCCACCGAGAAAGTAATTTCACGATTGTATGATTTCGAACATTCTCCATAGTTTTTCCAAACACGGCATTGTTCATTAATTTAAACAAATTTTTAGAAAAATCGTTGGTGGCGTTAGCGCGTAATTTCGTGTTCAAATCGATGTAGTTGTACAACCATCGTGACTGCCGAAACTCCAGAATTCGATGTATTTTCAGCAATTTCAGATTATGTTTTAAACATTGCTGGAGGTATCGGTAATGTACAACGTATCGTTCCTTATCGCGAAGCGTTGCCATCAACTTTTTCTGCGTACTCGAGTCGGTCGCTGTGTCGTGACTTGGACAAAACGGAAGATCCGCGTGAGCATCGTGAATTTCGCGCGGATACTCTAAATCCACCTCCAAAATGTATCCTACGGGACTATCGGCCGGAATGGATTCGACGTCGAAATTATCCGCGTTCACCCATCGAAAGTCTCTGTGCGGCAGAGGTTGCGACATTGCCCAACCGTACAAATTATTCACGTCGAAATACATTAAGTAGGTGGACGGTTTGGTCGAGTCGTGCGTAGACAAATATTTATTGTTGGCGTGTGCATATCTGTGAGAACACTGGCTCAATCCGCCGCGTATTCCCCGCTCCACGAACAAAAGCATGTCGACGTCGGTCAACAACTCCAATTCGATCTTTGTCATTTTTTTTAACATCACGTCCCACGCGAAACCGGGGAGCGTGTAATAATGCGCCGGATCGAGCTTGTAATTCTCGAGACAGTCATCGCGAAAATTTTCAAAAACATCCGCCAACAACAGCACGTCCAATTTTAAATATAAATCGCTGTACTGCCCAAGCGTTTGTACAGCGAAACGCGACCAAACCGTATTCGCGTGAAGGTAATCGACGTCGGATATCTCGCTGCCGTACAACCGATTATAAAATGCTTCACGCGGCGGTAAACACGTATCGCTTAATTTGTCGTACGATGTCAGATAGTCGTACGGAAAAACGCCTTTTCTGGTCAATAGTTTGAAATCGTCGCGGGAAAGATGTGCAAATTCTCCTCGCACGATGCGTAATTTACTTTCGTCCAAGTACGACGACAGCTTGTCCAGACTCGAGTTCAAGAACTTGAACGAGTCGATGAAGCGGAATTTCAAAAACTTTGCATACTTTCGCGCTTCACCCTGCTGTCTCTCGATAGGAACGTTCTTCGTGAAAGAGATATACTTCTCTTTCGTCAATGGCAACACGTCTATCCGCCCCTCGAACGAGTTAGCTAATTCTTTGATAATGAAATGGGTGTCGTATCCCGATAAATTATGGAAAACCACGGGTATCACGTACGAAGATTGATAGCTTAAATTACATCCGTTATGAGCCGGACCGCGATACGCGCCCGTGAAATGGCAATGATCGCGCACCCTCGTCGCGTCGGAAGTGTCGAACGGTTTCTCGCAGACATGACAATGCGTAGCCGTACGAAAATTTAACTTTTCTGTTTCGGTTAGCGGATTCATCGGTACCGTTCGGTCGAATATCGGCTGTAATTTATGACTGAGTTCGTACAACCTGTTCGCGAACCATGCGGTGCATCCCTCTTTATCGCGATAAACCTGATACTCGCACAAAGATTCGTCGTAGCGGCAATGCATGTAGTATCCTATGCTAAACGCGTGGTGGTGTTGATACTGTACGCGTGCCGCGCGGTCTTGTCCTTCCCGTCCCTCGGGCAGCAGCAGGCACTCCAAGTCGGCATAGATTACGAACGGCGCCTGCTCTTTGTTCGTGTAGTTCTTAAACCGTAACCACTTATCTTCTTCCGATATTGGAAGCTCCAGAGCGCAATCGTTCATCCGTTCGCAGTCGGTCGTATGAACGTTTAATCTCTACGGCGTGGGAAAATATTGTAAGCATCTGTGGGAAGGGGATAAAATTATGTCTTTTTTCCTTCAAACAATTTAAAAAACAAAAAAAAATGCAACTTACCGATCGCAAATATACTTCTGATGATTCAACTTGCTAAGCTGTGACGAAACTAATCGTGATAAATTTCGTATACACATGAAATGTCCATGCGTCTTTGCAGCATTCTGTAGAAACAGCAAGTTTACGTGTCTTCCCTCCCGTTTCTTCTCGGTCAAATGCAGCGTTACGCATTTCTGGCGCACCCATTCGAACACGTTCACGGAAACGTCATTTTCTCGTTCAAATTTCAGGATGTCTTTGAACGATATAGGTAGTTGAAAACCTTCGGTTTTCGGAAGCACGTCTTTGTAGTGCGGATACGCCGACACACGCGACGGATTTCTCACGACCGGATAAAGACCTGCCACGATCGCCCAAAAAAAGCATGCATCGTCGTTGCTCTTCACGTTCACGATCGCTTTTTCAACTGTATCGCTCGAGGCACGTCGATTGTAGCGGTGCAACCGGCTTGCAACGGTTGATATTTGCTAAAGTTCACAATCAAATGCAATATCTTCGACAGCGCCCACCCGCTGTCTCGCTCTTGAAACTACTCCAACGATGTCAAAATCATAGACACAACGTCTTTCTGATACCACCGTCGTAGATTGCTCGTCCGAAACAATGCAACGTTCCGCGTGCCGAAACTTTTCACGGAAACCTCGTTGGCGCGCTGCATGAATTCCGCCTCCAACGTTACGTTAGCTTTCAACGATGAATGCGTGTTTAAAAATTCCGTAACGCGTCCTGTAATTATTCGT
The DNA here is from genome assembly GCA_916610235.2 of Lasioglossum morio. Lineage (NCBI taxonomy): Eukaryota > Metazoa > Arthropoda > Insecta > Hymenoptera > Halictidae > Lasioglossum > Lasioglossum morio. The sequence goes on along the minus strand of OU744324.1, from coordinate 38,926,369 downwards.
TTTGCGTGCTGTAGAAATTGTTTCGGGTCGATGTGTTCGACGTTGATAACGATGCCGCTCGATGTGCGACTTTTAAACGCCGACTCGATATTTTCCCAACGAAGCGTCGATGCTCTCGCACCCCTGCGATCGTATAAACCTCTACCGACGCGCGACGAGGAAACACGATGATTCAGCGAAACATTTAAAGTTTTCATACGGCACATAATCGATGTTAAACTAAATTTCTCGCCTATCGACAATTGTTCCTTTGCACACGATAGATAATTTACACAACACTGTAGAGACTCGATGTACGAGCGATGCCATTCGCGATACTCGTCAATGGTTTTCACCAGCATTGACATGTGTGTCAAACACTTTAACATATTTTTACACGTTTCAATCATCTTGCTACCTCACGGTTGTTACCACACGCACGGTATACTTGGAATAACTTTAACGCAGCAGACGACGGAACGTTCGCGTATGATTGCATTCGCAGCCCATCGTGTCCTACTGATTCATTTTAATACCTTCCACCCCCTCCCCCCACTTCATACAATACAGAAGAGGAAAGAAATGATAAGGAAAGACTGAGTGAAAACAGATGCTGTGGTCAGATATCGCGGCTTGGCGACTCGATGCCGATCATCGAAAGGATGTTGATATTACGAATATACAATAAAGACGAGGAGAGAAATGATAAGGAGAGAGAGAGAGATGTAATTGGGTCAAAGGATGTTTATTTAAAAATGATAAGCTGAATGAGAACAGAGATCCGATATCGCGACTCGATACCCACCGTCAAAAGGATGTTTATATTATTATAAACATACCAGGCTCACGCAATACCAGGCAGCTGATCTTAAATGCAATACCAGGAAAACTAAAAATCCCCCCTCCCCCTCCCCCCTCTCCTACGAACGGTGGCTTACGCAATACCACCATGAAAACCCCCCTCACCCCGCCCCCCGCAAAATATGCTCGCGCTATACGGCAAGTTAGTATGGAACAGAACCTGCTGGTTCAGCTGCGTCGGTAAGGTAGAAATCTACCCACAATGATGAGTGGTGTGCCAGAACCGGTGTTATATCCTACTCACGTAAAGTATCAGTTATAAGAAACGCGTCTACGTCTTTGAATTTTTCCCGCGAGTCAAAACCGTAAAACATGACACCTCCTTTTACGTTTTTTTATTTTTATTCACATAGAGTATCACAATGATTACGAAACCCGAGGGAGCCGTCGCAACAACATCAATGACAACCGATAACGCAACACCACTCCCCGATTATCGTCTCGAACGCGACAGACTGCAAAGTTTTCGCGATTGGCGTTACTCACATATCGTCAAACCGGAGAAACTCGCTGCCGCAGGATTTTTTCATCTGGTAGATGAGGACTGCGTCGAATGCTTCGAATGTCGTGCACGTCTGTGCCGATGGGAAAATGACGATGATCTCATGAAGGAGCATCGCACCTGGTCCAGATTCTGCGGAAACGTCCGTGGGCTGGACTGTGGCAACGTACCGATCGGTGTCGATACGGATACAATTACGCCAAACCCTCGTGGTATGGATGTCTGTGGAATCGCGAAAGAGTTTTCGCCCGACCGTGATAATGAAATCTAAAAAAATAAGAAAAACTAATGTAATGAATATAAGATTTTTTATTAAAAAATGATTGTAATTATAAAAATAATTCTATTGATTATATATGTTTCTTCATTGAGTCTACAAAAAGAAAATAACGTTACTAAGTATTAATTTTAAGTAATTAATAAATATGGGAGAAGATATTCTGCACAACATTGTCAACTTAGGGAATGTTGTGCATGTTGGTGATATAACCATGGAATTCTGTCAGATTAATGATTAGGGGACTCAGGGGTATGGGGCTCTCGAATGGTGTCTCTGATCCATTGCAGGGTATGACTACAGTGGTAGTGATCCATATCCTAAACCCTCTTGCTCCACCTCCTCCTGGTGGTCCCTTTTTTTTTTTTTTTTTTTATAGTGCGGAAATGCGTTAGGCATACCCTGGCCCCCTGGGGGGGCCAGGGTTATGTGGGACTGTCCAGAGGATTCTCCGGCCAGCCACTACCCACTAAAACCGCACTCCCACCTAAGCTATTGTAAGGGGGGGGGGCCAGGATCTCCGAGAACTCAACTGGCCACCCCCTTAGCTAACAAACCGCCCTGGAGGGGAGTGAAGCTCCCCCCCGTGCCCTACCTAATACCAGACCCCGGGCGGAGGGACCCGCCCGGTGTCCCCATCCCTGGAGCCTTCGAGTTGGGCTTCCCGAACCCCAGTTCGGTCCACCCACAGCTCCCGGAGCCTACATGCGCTACTCGGGGCAGCAGCAGTGTGTGACCCCCTAAGGGGGTCACCCCCACGCACCACCCCACCGGAGCCCGTCTCCGGTAGATGGCCGACACCCCCTACAAGGGACCGGGTAAAGGTTCCTCCGGAGTGCCGGTCTATCTCGGGGGGAGAGACTACCTCCCCCCCAGGGGCCGGGGTCAGCTCAATCCCCCGGCCCCGCCATGCTCCGCCCTCCGGGGTGAGGGCAATCCACGGCGGTGTTGGGGACGGCTACCCCGCCCCCTACGCACCGCCAATACTGGGGACAAACCCACAGCCCCCCCACTACGGGGAGGCACAAGTTGACGCGAGGAGGGGATCACTCCTCGCGCCCTCCCCCCAGACGCCGCCCCCCTCACCTGGGGCACAGAAGAACGATGGGGAGAGGACCCCCCTGCCGCCGCACTCCTACCTCTCGGCATCTCCCCCGTGTTCCTCCCTGGATTACGGGGCGGCCGGCACCAAGGGCTGCTCCTCCTTTCAGCCTGGGCCGATGCCCGGGAAGAAGGGAGGGCCAGAGGGGGGAAAGGAGGCCGCGAAGAAGGCGGTCCATAAGGCGGCGCCTGCGCCGGCCGATCCGCCTCGTTCACCCGTTGGGGGGGGGGAATGGAGGTGGGGGAGTAGGAGGCTCTGCCCTTAAGGCGGAGTCCACTTAGGGGATGGACCTCCTCCCACGACTGGGGACGCTCCCATGTCGCCGTAGGGGGGGGGTGAAACACGCAGGTACCGGTACTCGCGCTTTCACGGGAGGGGAGATGGGTTCCGAGGGTGTGCGAAATAAACCCTTCCGAGGAGCCCATCTCAACGCGTGCGGCGGCCTTCCTCCTCGTCCTGGCGCTGTTTCGGCAGTGGAAGGGTTCGGGGACGGAGGTCGCCGGGGGTCGCAGAGGGAGTTCGAGCCGAACTCGAGTTCTTCCAACGGGCGACCCATGGGAAGGGGGACGAGGAGCCTGGTCGTCGGCTGCTCGTCCGGTTGCTAAGGGGGTTTGCCAGGGAATGTCTCATCAAGGGACAGCGGGGGCCCAGTTGAGTACTAACATGATCTTGGGTCCCTGCAGTAAATGTCTAGGGACGACTATTGGGGTTTTTAGTCGGTAACGATTATACCGAGACCGACATTGGTCATCCTTGCCTTCGGCGGCAAGGATGGTTATCCACTAATCGGATTTCCCCCAATTCAAAAAAAAAAGATTAATGATAATGCGAAGGTTGCAAAATTATCGGATTCGACTAAGTGTACACAGATTACTCAGAAAACGTTGAAAAAATTGTTCGACTTGGAATATTGTATCGATCACATGTACTCATGGCTATCTGAGAACCTATATTCTGTACAGACAAAATATTGTAAGTTTATGCAAATAATATCTAATGTTACCGATGATTTTGCAAAAACCATTATAGAAAATGAAGATTTTGAACGCAATTCATTAATAGACACCGAATTGTTGGCTTTGGGCTTAGTTGTAATGCTAATAACATAAAATTGAAAGGTTATTCCAGCATTAGCATTTTATGTGTGATTTTTTTCATTTCCTGTTCGTTCCTAACGGGTATAATATTTCATAAAAAAATATCAATGTCTATCAAATAGCCTCTTAAATGAAAAAACATGTTGACGTTGCAATTTTCTGCACGTGTTTGGCCTCCCCTCTCTCAGAAATTCCGTTATACTGTTCGGACACGTTCAAGGTTAATGATGAGTCATCCCTCCCCTTCCCCCACAATTCTCAAAAGCAATGAGTCATCCCCCCCCCCTTCCCCGCAATTCTCAGAAGCAATGAGTCATACCCTCCCCCCTTCCACCGCCTCTCTCAAAACACGTTCGGACACGTTCAAGGTCAAGACTTCCTGGAAAAACACATCTTCTCCAGGGTATCATATGCATTGAAAAGATAACAATGGATGCATGGAAAGAGGGGTATCATATTTCATGCCTCGAAACACGTTCGGACACGTTCAAGATGCAATTTTTCAAAAGCATCTTTAACATTAGCTCCTGCTCCACTTAACATACTGGATAAGTTAATTATGCAGCGTAAAACTTTCTTCCTCATTTTTTTTCTTAAAAGAATGCTTTAAATGCTGTCTTTCAGATTTTTATTACCTCACAATCAGTGACTGGGCAAAACTAATTTGGAGAGTGCAAATATATGGTCTCGCAATTTATAATACATACCCCTACCACTAATTACATGCAAAGGGGTATCATATTCCGAGGACAATCGAATAGCCTCTTAAATGAAAAAAATGTTAACGTTGCAGTTTTTTTAACGTGTTTGGCCTCCCCTTTCTCAGAAATTCCGTTATACTGTTCGGACACGTTCAAGGTTAATGATGAGCAATGAGTCATCCTCCTTCCACCGCGATGAGTCATGTTCGGACACGTTCAAGGTCAACCTTGTAACATGACACCGGATGAGATACCCCCAATGGAGGGGGATAAGTGGGGGAGGGGGAAGCAATGAATGGGGAGGGTATGTGTGGGAGGGAGAAGCAATGGAGGGGGGTACGTGGGGGAGGGGGGAGGGGATGCGTGGGGGGTATGTGGTGGTGGGGGGTCAATGACCCAGCGGTGAGGGGTGGGTCTACCCCCTCCACCCAGGGGGGAACCCCCCCTGGTCTAGAATCCCCTGTCACGCCATGTCTCGGCGGAGGCTAGAAAACCCCCGAAAAGAACGGCTCCGGGCTTTTATGGCTCTGAGACCAGGCCACGTGCAGCCGTATGGACGGGGTCCGCCCGGGACTAAGCAAGGCCATGAAAAACCTACCGACCACGTAACGAATTTTGTTCGGGCGCCAGGCACCGCGAGGATGCCACGCGAGACGCGATGAATCTCTCGTGCACGGAGAAGCCGGGCACGAGAATCGGATCTTCGAAACGCGATTCGAAAAACGAACGTAACGGGTCCAGGAGGTTCGGACACGGAAAGGACGAGGACAGCCCTTACGGCAGGACGGATCTCACAGGGTTCGACAAATAGCGACAAATTTGGTCTCGAGTGGAAATTTATTTCTTTGTCCGATGTTACAAAGCACGGTCACGTGACCGCAACCCGAGAGCCCGCGCTCTTTATACACTTTTGCGAGAGTTGGTGGTGTCGCAGCGCGTTTGTCGAGTTTCTCTATCGCGCGTGAAAGTACGGATGACCGGTACGAGATACAATTTGAATTCCCGACGAACGGGATCGCGCGAGGCGCAGATGGACGGCGCGGTACAAGACTGTCGCGATAACCCACGCACGTGAAACGCTCGCGAAACGCTAGATTTTAGAGACGAACGGGAGTTCGCACGAAATTCGCTTCCCTACGTTAATCGCCACCGAATTCAAGATATCCGAAGGTCAAGAAGAAAAGACTATTCTCGCGAGACGCGATTCCTCCGAGGAAACTTCCGATTCGATTCGTGAAGGAAAACTCTCGATTTTCTTTAAGACGCTCAAAGTGCTTCCGCGAAGCACGAGCCGACGGCACGAGACGCAACGCGTCTCGACACACGCGAAAGGTCGAGGATCGAACGAAAATCGTTCGTCCACGCGCGACAAATATCGAGCCAACACAATGCTACGGAATAGCGAAAAGATCACTTTGTCGACTTACCGTCTTCGCCGTTGTTGCTCGGATGTTATTTCGGCAACCCTTTTCGCTCGGACCCTTACTCGGGCACGAGAACGCACAATGCGGCCGCGAGACCGGGTTTCGCTCAGCGAAGAGAATAATCGCGTGGATGCTTCCGCGAAGCTGTCTCGAGCGAGCGTAAATAATTAGCGAATGACGCACGTTAGGTTGACGGGGCGGCTAGCACGACAGTGATCCTTCGCTATCGACAGCTAGACGTATCGATTCTTGTTCCCCCCACCCGAACTCTGCCGAAATTTCCCGAAGACGCACGTTAACCGCGTTCGACGGTTCCGACTCAGGAGCGACTCGACGATGGTCCTTGGGCCCCGGACTCAATCGCGACAAAAGCTCGACCTTTTCTGGTTCGAGGGAGGCCTCTGCCTCTTTGGCTATCACTGGCACCATCCTCGCTGGAACCCCTATTCTTTAGCGGGACGAGACGCTGTTGGGGACGCGAAACGATGCCTCGGCATCTTAGGGGGTTCCTGCCCTTCAGCGCCTCCGGGTTGGTTGACCGGGTGCTTCTCGATGCCAATTCTGATTGCCCGTGCACGGGGCTTCGCAACGTTGGCCATGGTTCTCGTCTTACGCCTCCTGTCGGTCATGCATCTTTCCTCCGGGAATTCCGAAGTCGGGGTTCCGTTTCCGGGTCTGTTCTTCGGCCCTGGAACTTGCCGTACTCGGCACACGTTAGATGTCAGTACGCTGTTTATTTTCGTATCGGAATTTCGTCGGGGAACGCTCTTGAATTCGGTGGGACGGTCTCGCGGCTCGTTATTTACCTGGTCTGGTCCTTCGTTACATGTACTCGGTGTACGAAAAATACGGTGAAGTGACGTCGCAAAAGTTGTAACGTCACACCCCATAGTATATCTACTTACGTGCGATTGAAGTACTTAAGAAAATGTATATCTCTTAGCCGTTAATATACTAATACTATGCTTCATTAAAAAAAAAGTAGTTTGATTTTTACGTAAAAAATATTTTACAGAAGTTTATCTCTTCTAATAATTATATGATTTGATATGATTTGAGCCTATAAGAATAAAAATTAATGAACGTAGGAATATAGGTTCGCGTGGCTCAGCGAGGAAGGACATCATGGAGTTAAACGGTAGGCCCGAGTTCGAATCCCGCCACAACTGAATAAAAATTTCTGGATTGTAATATGGTTTTTTCGAAGACAAAGTGTGGAATATTTCCTCAAGCAGTGCATGAAAGTAGTAGTAATATATATAGATTCCAATTTTTTTACAACTTTTTCTTAAATTTGAAGATTTTGTGCGTCTGAAAAAGACGTCTAAAAGATGCCTGAAAGACCTCCAAAAAGATGCATAAAAGACACCTAAAAAGATGCCCCGACAGAAGCTTAAAAGATGATTGAAAGACTCCTAAAATGACTTATAAAAGATGCATAAAAGTAGCCTAACAGGCCGCTGAAAAGACGCCAAAAAGATGCCCAAAAGATGCCAAAAAATTGTCTTAAAGATTCGTTTTTTAGGCGATTTTTTAGACCTCTTTACAAGACATCTTTAAGATGTCAGAGAGACTTGTGAAAGATATCTTTAAGTCACTCAGTTTTGTAACAAAGATGCAACAGCGACGTGACAAAGACGTGTTGAAGACGTAAAAGGCGTCTGTCAGACGTATTTACGTCTGGTGACAGACTCCTTGCAGATATCTTTGAGATGTGTTTGTGCTATCTGGGTAATCCTATTTTTAGAAATCGGGCGATTCGGGGAAGCAATAAATCATTTATACTTTACATTTTGTATTTATAATTACTTTCTTTTATTATTCTTTTTATAAAACTTTCGACAAAATTAAATCAATCATGCGGTTATTTAGAAAGTACGTGACAATGTGATCATGTTAAAATTAACCTCACTCATTTGTTGGTGAAAATTCACTATAACTCCATGATCGAAAATTAACAAATTTTAATGTTGCACCGGTCGTTAATACTGAGAAATATAGTTATATGTATACATATGTATATAATAACAATCTGAAATATGGAGAACTGCAAATGCATTGCATTCTTGTTTCGACAAAAAGAGTATTTTTACGCCACGAGAAGGAAGTGTAGCTCGTAGGTATCTCAGTTAACATACAACTAATAAAAATACTAAAATTCACTGGGTTTTTAAAAAAATCCTTTTACCATCGGATGGTGGACCATTATTATAACTATAGTTGGGGACAATATCAAGCGGATCCTTTTAAATATCAAATAACCTTTTTAAAATAGCTCGAAAGGGCTTGAATTTTTTGAAGATATTAAACCGACTGGTTTTCTAGAGAATGATTAAACAAAAATGTGTTTAGATTGGAATTGGTAGGAAATATATAAATTTTTTAAAAATTATGTTTCTTCAACTTTTTTATCTGAGCTGTAACGATGATTTGACAAATGCGCTTTGTAGCTTTCGGTAACTTATATGCATACTGAAAGATTTATCAAAATCGGTCAACATTGCAATGAGCACGTTTAAATATGAGAGCTTAAGGGTGAAAGTCGCAGATTTTCTGTCTTGTCAGGACATTTCGTCATCATCTTTAAACGTTTGTAGCTCATTGCAACATTAACCGATTTCGATAAAATTTTCAGGAAGCATTTAAGTTTCCGAAATCTACATAACGCATTCTTTAAGTTATTGTTACAGTTATCAATTGCAATCTAAACAAATTTTTGTTTACTCATTCTCTAGAAAACTAGTCGGTCTAACTTCTTAAAAAAAACTTCAAGTCCTTTGGACCAATTTCAAAAAAGATATGCGACTCTTTTAAGAGTTTCCACTCAATATTGTCCCAGACTGTATGTAACTGATAATGCTTACAATTAGGACAATTCACTGCTTTAATTATCATTTTTTTAAATTATATTTGTGAAGATACTTCTTGTCGATACGTTTATCTTTCTAGTGTTCTTATTGCAGCAGTTGCACATTTAATTGATTCCCCAGAGACTGAAGTGAGTAGTTGAAAGACAATTTTGATACTCTGGGTCAAGATAGTCCCCAACTCCACTATGGGAGAGCTGGACACCTATTCGTGATTCCATTGCATATTTCTTAGATATTCTTGAACTGGTTTTACTTATTACATTATACCCCATAGATCGGCAAGAAAGAGTCTATGGATATTTCACGCGTTAGAGTGGCCATTTTCTACCATTTTATCTTTCTCTGTAATTTCGGTACTTTCGCTTAACTCTTCGCCTTTTTTAACAGCAGTTACTGTTAATTTCTGCATTTCTTGACCTCTTTCAATGCTTGGCTTCCCATATGTGTTCCATGGTTCTTCCTTCGCAGTTCCAAATAGTACATATATAATGCCACCTATAATTGAATTGGCAGCGGCTATGAGAAAAACTATACGCCACTGTGATACATTTTGCTGCAAAAAAACATTACAATTTAACAGTTTATAAATTTCACTTATTGCTTTTGAATTGAAACCAAAGTTACAATCGATTAACTGTAAGGGCTACGAATTAACTTGTATTCCTAATGAATACAACAAATACCAAAACACTCTTACTTACATTTCCGACCGTTAAGTATCCAACCACTGCTGGCGAAATGAAGCCACACCATATTACTATCATTCCACAAAACCCAAGGAGTACACTAGCGTAATTTGGACTGAGGTCAACCAAAGCTGCCAAAGTAGAAGCTGAAATTGCGCCGTTCACAGTAGTTCCTGCTATCATAAAGATTACTGCAAGGGTAGGGTGGCATCCACTGTATCCCAAAAACAGGATAAAAATGCCTTGCAAACCAGTACATACAAACGTGGCCAGCTTTCGAACGTTTGTTATGGTCATCTTCTTTGTACGCATTAACCAGTCACACGTGATAGAGAAATAATATGAGAAAATCATTCTAGACACGTGCGGAGCTCCAGAAAGAATACCGGTCTGTAACAGAACAGGAGAATAAAAAGTTTGGTTAAACTTCAAGTGAGAACTAGAAATTTTTTATTGAAATCAAACTTCTTTTAGCAGGATGTAAACCTAATTCGCATCACGGAATTCGCTACATGAAAAAGCGTAATGGAGAAAAGTGGGGGTTGCGCCCTATACCCCTTAGCAATTAAGTTTCAAGACGGAACACTCGTCCTGCCAATAATAACGGTATACTTCCGACGATATAGCTGCCTCGGGGCGTCAGGGCTTTGGCCGCTCTGCTGCCAGCCAGTGTTCCGATTGAGCCCACCCTTTTTTCACGCATGTGCGGCCAAAACAGGTGCGTATCTACAATGACACAGCAGAGCGGCCAGGGCCCTGACGCCCTGAGGCAGTTATATTGGCAGGATTGTACCGGTATTATTGACGGCACCGGTATTATTCCAATTGCTAACGTTTTAAGGGTAACTTAACCCCTTGCCTTTTCATATCTATACATTAATAATTTTTTAAAAAACTGCGGTGTGCTCAAGCTACCCGATTTCATCGAAAAGGTTACGTCACTGAGGCTGAAATTGCCGCGCATGCGCGAAAAAAGGATGGCTCAATCGGAACACTGTACCCTGTACGCTTACTCCTAATTTCAGTTTTAATATGCTGAAGTTAGACAGTTAAAAATGGTAAAATTTTAAATTTGGAAAGATGGGAAATGCTAAAATTTTCAAGTTGAAAAGAAGAAAATTGTGAAACTGTGAACTTTTGGGGAAATTTCAAGTTTAAATTGAGGGAAATGTCAAGTTTAAATTAAAAGAAATTTCAAGTTTAAATTGAGGGAAACTTCAAGTTTGAATCGAGGGAAATGTCAAGTTTAAAAGGGGAATTCGAGTTATGAATAGTGAGGAATGTGGGAAATGCTAAAATTGTGAAATTTTAAAGATGGGAAGTAGAAAATTGTGAAACGATGAAACTGTACAATTCCAAAGCAACAAATCGTAAACTGTAAAATTATAAAGTTACAAATGGTAAACTTTGAAATTGCAAAATTGCGCAATGTTAAAGTAGTACAGTAGAAAATTGAGAAACTGTGAAATTGTAAAGAAAGAGATACAGTCCATAGTATTTCCCATACGCTCTCGTTCTTTGCGTCGAAAATTGTGATCGTTCATTATTTTTTTCTATGATTTTCTATGATACTATCATTGAATCAATTGGCTTGTCATAGCTAAAGTATGATATAAATATTATTGGTTCAATTTTGTCTAAATGTCTTGCAAATACTGCATCGGGAGTTATTCCTGATTTTGTTGTCGCTTCATTAAGATTAATTACCATTTACAATCTTAATTTACTTCGAAACATTACTAGACTGCAAGAATTTTCACTAATGCCGCGCGTGGTTTTCTATTCTTTTAAGGAATCCTGTAGATTGTCACGAGAAAATACCGAAAATCCAAGTTTCAATCTTAATAATTGAGAGTTCAAAAGTTATATCTGTTTAAAGTTCAGCGATTTCCACCGTTTTTGACAGGTAAGGGCGCCGCCATGTTGGTATGCATTGAGCGTCGTCTAACGAGCTTTCCAATAAAATATTTTTGAACTAAATAATAATATACAGGGTGTCCCAAAACTACCCTAGGAGCCGAAAATAGGAGGTTCCTTGGGTCATTTGAAGCGACATTTTCCTTTGCAAAAATGTTATCCGCGACTTTGTTTAGGAGTTATTAACGAAAAATACGGACCAATCAGAGCGCGACCTAGACGCGAGTTGGCACAGTCGGCCAATGGACAGTTGGCGCGCCGAACCGATTTTACCAACTCGTGTCTAGGTCGCGCTCTGATTGGTCCGTATTTTTCGTTAATAACTCCTAAACAAAGCCGCGGATAACATTTTTGTTAAGGAAAATGTCGCTTCAAATGACCCAAGGATCCTCCCATTTTCGGCTCCTAGGGTAGTTTTGGGACACCCTGTATATTTCCATACTTACAACTCCGTGGTATTCAGTTATTTAACTATTAGGAATTTGAATAATTTGTATTATAATAATTTGTATAATTTTGCAATGAAATTCGTTGGTTAGAAACGATGAACGAAGGAATGAATACTTACAATCTGTCCAAAACAATTTAAAAAATATTTTCAATTAGGGAATATTAATTTGGTCGGTAAACGCTACACACTGATGTCGACAACGTAGATTTCTAAGCTTTATCGGGACGTTCTGACGAGTGGCACTCTCCGGTCCACCACAAACTAACCACCAACCAAATTGTATAACTTTTCCATCTTTGAGATCCTGTATATGATTCTATATATTTTAATTATTAGACAGCGGATTTTATGCATTTATGACAAAAATGTAGGTTTAATTTAAAGTAGTAAACATATTGGAAGAATTTAAAAAGACTGTTATACTACATTCCAGCTATTAAACATATTAAGAAAGGAAATCAATTTCTATTTCACTGCAATTTAATGCAATTTGGGTGGAAAATTTCGAGTTTGTATAAAGATTTGCTGTATATTTATTACCGGAGAGTAAATTTATTACTATTTGATGACAGCTTGTCGAAGAACAAATGTAACCCATGTATATTACTAGAATATTAATAGATTTAAGGGTAAAAACAGCGTTTGCGGGAAACAATTGTTTGTCCTCATACGGGCATGTTGCGAGCTGCGTGAGGGCTCATTCTAAACAGGAAGTTTGATCGTAGGGCGCTCAGCTCATGATTTAACGATATTATGTTTGTATCGAATAATATGAGCGTCTAAAGTAGGGGAAAAAATCGAGACAACCACCCTCGGGTTCCCACGTATTTTTCTAATACAAAACGATTTTTTTTACTGAAATCATGACCAGAGCGACCTACGATCAACCTTCCTCTATCAAATGAGCCCTCACACAGCTCGTAACATGCTCGTGTTACGGATAGAGAAAATCTTCCGTTCGTTTCCTCATAGGAATCTCTTCCAGATTGTCTCAGGAGGGAAGCGTCCTAGATAACTTTTGATATCTTGGTTGAACCCTTTCATTAGGACTGAGCTCTGGCTCTGATTTAATTGGAAGTCACAAAAACTAGAGTTATTAGTCTGGCCCTAAGTGCCTCTTAGATTATGAACAAAGCAGTCAGTAGATATACTATATCTTTTCTAGACCAGGGGGGTTCCCCCCTGGGTGGTGGGGGTAGACCCCCCCGCCGCTGGGTCATTCCCCCCTCCCCCCAACGCTGGGTCATTGACCCCCCACCGCTTGGTCATTCCCCCCTCCCCCCACTTATCCCCCTCCATTGGGGGTATCACATTCGGTGTCAGTTTCAAGGTTCACCTTGAACGTGTCCGAACATGACTCATCGTGGTGGAAGGAGGATAACTCATTTGTGAGGGGGGGGGTATGACTCATCATTAACCTTGAACGTGTCCGAATATGACTCATCGCGGTGGAAGGAGGATGACTCATTTGTGGGAGGGGGAGGGGTATGACTCATCATTAACCTTGAACGTGTCCGAACAGTATAACGGAATTTCTAAGAGAGGGGAGGCCAAACACGTGCAAAAAACTGCAACGTGAACATGTTTTTTCATTTGAGACGCTATTCGATTGTCCTTGGAATATGATATCCCCTTTGCATGTAATTAGTGGTAGGGATATGCATTATAAATTGGGAGACCATATATTTGCACCCTCCAAATTAGTTTTGCCCAGTCACTGATTGTGAGGTAATAAAAAAATCGGTGCCGCTATGGAAGAAATTCAGAATATTGAACGCCAATTGTGGGACCAATCTGATTGTTTAAGATTGCGGGAAGAATACCTTGCCTGGGAGAACAGGTGCAACGAATGCATCGAGTTGCTTGAAGAATATAATCGGGCAAAACATCCTCGATTATCAACTGGTATTCAACAATCATTGATCGCACGTATCGCGGTTCTTGAGAGTTTAAAATACTCCTTGCGAAGACGTTTTATACGTGAAGGTACCGGACATACAAGTACAGAACTCTTATGGCGTGAAATAGACACAGCTTTCAAGGGTCGTATATTAACAGGTGCCGTCATCAATTCCAATTATATTGAACCTCTCAGCTTCCTCCAGGACGCGAGGGGAATTGTGCTTGAAAAAGTACGGGACGCTTTGGAAAAACATAGGTCTGTAAAAGTGAACGCTGTGTTCACCGGTGAATTTGTGAAAGGTGATCAACGCTCGCGCAAAAGTGTGAGCACGAAGAACTGTGAAATCTTTTACACAACCAATCTCGAAGAGCTGTACGAGCTGTACATCATGGAGCCGATCTTAACGTCGTTGGAAGAATTTCAAGAACGGGATAGTGGATGGGCGTTGTCGCGAATACTCAATCTTACAGTCGGTATCAACAAATATAACCCGCTGCGTGCAGGGTGTCAGATCAACATACCGAGGGAAATAGCGTTGAAGAAAGCTACAATCAACGTTCACTCCAAAGACAATGCATGCTTTGCATGGTCGGTGATTGCAGCTCTGTATCCAGCGACAGCTCACAATAACCGCCAAAGTTCATACCCGCAATACACAACTGTATTAAAATTCGAAGACATCGAGTTCCCCATGCTGTTGAATCAATTACCCGGTTTGAAAAGTTGAACGATATTTCGATTAACGTATATGGTTTTGAAGACATCTTCGAAAAGAAAAAAAGGGCAATATCGTTCTCATTTTCTCCACTTCGTCTCACTAATCAGAAGAGGAATCGACACGTGAACTTGTTGTACATACCAAACCTGATCGATAGAAGTGTGGGGCATTATGTGTGGATGAAGAACCTATCACGACTCGTTAGCGCACAATTGACCAAAGACACTCACATGAAATTCATCTGTGATCGGTACGTGCAACATTTACAAAAGTATTATGGTATATGATAACACATGTAAATAAAATTGTATTTTTTTTTTCTTTTTAGGTGTTTACACTACTTTTATTCCAACGAGAGATTGCAAGCCCATGAAAGAGACTGTGCAGAACTGAATCGCTGCGCCATCATGTTACCTAGTGAGGACGATAAATGGCTCTCTTTCGGCAACTATTTGTGGAAAGAACCGCTTCCATTTGTGGTGTACGCCGACCTCGAATGCACTCTGGAGAAGATGGAAGATTGTGGGGAGGAAGATGAGAAACTTCAATCACACGCATACCAACATCATAGAGTATTTAGCATCGCATACTATGTATATTGTTCACATGATGCATCTCTATCGGTATATCGGTGTCGTCGCGATGAGAAGTGCGTCTCATGGTTCGTCGGAGAATTAGAAAATTTAGCATATTTCGTTAAATGTGCCTTATCCAGTAATATACCTATGAAAGAGTTAACGAATGAACAGCGCAAAGCATTTATCAATGCAACTCATTGCCACATTTGTGAAAAATCATTTAAGAAAAACGATATACGGGTGCGCGATTATTGTCATCTGACAGGACGATATAGAGGCCCCGTCAACTACATCAAGATTGCAATTTAAATTATAAAAATTCGTTTTGTATACCCATAGTTTTCCACAATTTATCCGGGTACGATTCACATTTCATTATCGAAGAAATAGCTAATGCGTTTGAAGGCAGTGTCAACGTATTACCAATAACTAAAGAAAAGTATATTTCATTTACAAAAAATGTTAAAGATCAGGAATCAGATTCACGTGATTGTATTAAATTACGATTCATCGATTCGTACAAATTTTTGAATACAAGTCTAGACAAATTAGCATCTTTCCTCGACACAAACAAATTAACAATTTTACGTTCCGAATTTCAAGATCTCTCCACAGAAAATTTCAAGCTGTTGACGCGAAAGGGTGTCTTTCCATACGAATACCTCGATTGCACAGATAAATTAGAGGATCTCTGTTTGCCACCACCCGAGTCATTTTACAGCTCGCTGACAGGTGAAACTGTATCCGAACGTGATTATGCACATGCCGAGAATGTGTGGAAGCGTTTCGACATAAAAACCTTGGGAGAATACAGCGATCTGTATTTGAAAACTGATGTCTTGTTATTGGCTGACGTTTTTGAAAATTTTCGTAAAACTTGCATTAAGAGCTACGGTTTAGATCCAGCATATTATTACACTTTACCAGGTTTCACGTGGGATGCTATGCTAAAGCATACAAAAATTAGATTTGAATTATTAACTGATATCGACATGGTGATGTTCATCGAACGTGGTATACGCGGCGGTTTGAGCCAATGTTCTGGCAGACATGCGGAAGCCAATAACAAGTACATGCAGTCGTATGATCCATCGAAACCATCGTCATACTTGATGTACTTCGATGTAAACAATTTATATGGATGGGCAATGTGTCAACCTTTGCCATATGCCGAATTTCAATGGGTTAACGACATTGAAAATTTTAACATATCTTTGATTGCTGCTGATTCACCCATAGGTTACATTCTCGAGGTGGTTCTAGAATATCCGCAAAGTCTGCATGATGTTCATGCTGACCTACCATTCTGTCTAACACATGACAAACCACCTGGCAAAAGAGAGGCCAAGTTGCTTGCCACGTTACACGATAAGCAGCGTTACGTAATACATTATTGTAATCTGCAGCAGTGCACGCGCCACGGTCTTCGTATTACAAAGATTCATCGCATCCTCCAATTCGCACAGTCACCATGGCTCCGCGAATACATAGAGTTAAATACTCTGTTTAGAACAAATGCTGCTAACGATTTTGAAAAGAATTTGTACAAATTGATGAACAACGCGGTATTCGGTAAAACTATGGAAAACGTTCGGAATCATGTAGATGTAAAACTCGTGACACGTTGGGACGGGCGATATGGTGCAGAGGCAATGATTGCAAAACCGAATTTCCACAGCCGCTGTATATTTTCCGAAAACTTGTCTGCTGTGGAGTTACGCAAAGTCATAGTGAAATTCAACAAGCCAATATATGTAGGCATGTGCATATTAGATATATCCAAAACCTGCTTGTACGAATTTCATCATGAGTACATGATTCCTCAATATGGTAAAACGTGTAAAGTAATGTATACAGACACTGACAGTTTAATTTATCATATTATGTGTGAGGACATTTATGAAACCATGAGACGCGATATTAGCCGTTTCGATACAAGCGATTATCCGATAGAGAATAAGTATAATATCCCACTTGTAAATAAAAAGGTTCCCAGCTTGATGAAAGACGAGAACAATGGAATGATAATGACAGACTTTGTCGGGTTGAGAGCGAAAATGTACACATTACGCGTAGATGGAAAATCAGATACGAAAAAAGCGAAAGGTGTAAAAACTAGCGTTGTAAGGACAACAATAACGTTTGAAGATTACGTGCAGTATTTGCAAAATGAAATTGCTAAGAGTCGCACACAGACATGTATACGTTCGAAATTGCACAAAGTGTGTACTGTATCAGAGCGAAAAATTGCTCTCAGCCCGTATGATGACAAACGGTATGTCATACCCAACTCAACAGAAACATTACCGTGGGGTCATTATCGAATTCCTTCGTAACTCTACCCTAACCTATAGATATAAAATTGTTTAAATTCAATGTACAGGTTAAATTGTTTATAATAAATGTTTATAATACATTGTGTTTATTTATCCATGAATTGTTTACATTGCTCAATCCTAACCATTTTACATACACCTTATTTCCTTTTCTACGCAACACTTTCTCCACTAGATATACATCTGGATTGACAACGCGATGCAATTATAAAGTAAACTATAGTCGGTTTAGAGAAAAAAAAATTAGTTATCATAACTCTTACATATAAAATACAATTAAAGTATATTCGTTTTAGATATCCATGAATTATGTGACGCGTCCATTCCCAACCATTTCACATATACTTTATTTCCTTTTCGGCGTAATAGTTTTTCAACTAAGTATATGTCAGGATATTTTGCCGCGCGTATCTCGTGTTCGTAAAATCCTCCAGCGATAGGTTTGCCCCTCGAGTCGGCCAAGAGGTACGTGACAGGATTTGTTCGTTTCACCGCGGCAATCTTGAATATTTCAGTTGACCAGTTCGGCGTGTATCCTTTATTCCTTTGTCAAATAGGGTTTTGAACTTGCTGACGCGCACGCAATCATTGACCTTGAATTTGGCAGGACCAGCAATCTTCACGTTGCTGTACACGGTGGACAGAAGGTGGCTGGCATTTTTACGGTTCACGTCGACAGGTCGCATACGGATGGTACGATGTTTTCGATTATTGTAGTTCTCGGTCAATGTGGGAAGCACATCGATCCAACGTTATTTTCCACTCAACGAGAAAAATTTCCACATGCTGTTCTTCAGCGTGCGATTGAAACGTTCCACGACGGATGCTTTCATAGGGCTAAACGTAGAATAATGGTTGATGTTGCGACTCTTCAGATAGTCTTGGAACGTTTCATTGTAGAATTCTGTCCCCATGTCGGTCTGCAAGTTGTTCGGCGCTCTTCCGTCCTTCTCCAGCGCTGGCGCGAAAGCATTGCACACGTCGCTGGCATTTTTACTCTTCATAGGAACCGTCCATGCGTATTTGCTAAATACATCGATTATCGTGAGAATATATTGTGGGATTGCGAGTGCGTGCCGTAGGACCACGTAGGACCCAAGTGGTCTCTTATTTATGGTAGGGCCTCTCGAACCAGGTAGAGCGAGGGACAAGATGACACGATGCAGGCCTGTGCCTGGTTTGTCTCCATCGACAGTTTAGTTTTAAGGGTGTGAACGAGTGAGAGAGAGAGAGAGAGAGAGAGAGAGAGAGAGAGAGAGAGAGAGAGAGAGAGAGAGAGGAAGAGAGAGAGAGAGGAAGAGAGAGGGAGAATAAAGACGAGGGAGTAAGGACTGTTTTCGGAAAATACGCAGTCAGTGTGGTTTAAGCGGCGAGAGACTGCAGTCGTGGATGTCGAGACGTAGAATAGTTGCGTAGACCAGTTACTTTTTAGCATAATTGTACTTTTAATGAATAGAATTAAAACACACACACGGCTTGTCGCCAAAAACTTCCAATCCCACAATATCGATGTCCGCGATTGTTTCGCGAGTATTTTTGAACGTCGACTATATCGGCTTGCCAAAGATCATCGAATCCTCGCACGATCACACGTCTACGGGGGTAAAAACGTCTCGCCGGAGCATGCAGCTCTTCCATAACGGTTTCTTTACTCATCTTCGTCGTTCTTGTTGTAGTCTCGCTCTCTCTTTTTCACCGATTATTCGCTTTGCGAATGACAGATTCGACTATCCAACTCGTTGAACGCGACGTCTCTCGCTGTCGCTTATCGATACGTCGTATCTGCGCGTATACTTTATCGAGTTTCCCATATATACTTTTTCTTAAAATCTTCAAATTTCTCAGTTATACAATATTTCCATCCCTCATTTTTTTTCTTCTAAACGCTTCTTTCAAGGTTGACCATTTTTTTTCTTTTTTTTTAATGATTACTCGATGAATGCTACTTAGTATTGATAATACGTGACAGCACAGTACAGGTATAGATACAGGTACAGGTACAGGTACAGATATAGCGCATGTATGCAGTATGGTGGTTGTGCTGTATGCAGTATGGCGGTTGTGCTGTCCGCAGTATGATGGTTGTCCTGTACGCAGTATGGTGGTTGTACATCATATGCATGGATCTCAAGATTGGTTGACACGTTTCTTTTATACAATTAATTTCTTAATATTGTCATGAAAGCTTATTCCGAAGTTCTCCAGTCGATCGTCTACGATGTATCATACTTATATCGTCTTTTTATCTTCCCCTTCAAGGTCTCGAGCGTTTGCATGTGCGACTCATCCAAATTATCGATTTTCGCGTTGGCTTCGTCAGTACCCGAATCGGTTAATTTCATATATTCGGTTGCATCATATCGAACATCTTGTATCATAGTCAATATTTCTGACTTTATCGTTTCTTTAGCGGTTTTCAGGACTTCGATCAGTTTTTCATCCTGTTTAGCTAATATTTCAGAGTTTATCCTCTCTTTAGCGGTTTTCAGTTCTTTGTTTATTTTTTTCACGATCTCGGACTCAAGCTTTGCGTTAAGTTTGTCCACGTATACTTTGGTTGCAGCGTGATCGTTTGCCTCGGGATTCGCCACGCGACCGATCCTCATACCTTTCGCATCGTACAGTTTAGCATCATCGTTCCAACACATAACGTTATTGCACACATAACTTTTAAAAACGCCGGGATAGAAAATCGGAGAAATATTCGACTCGCGTTTATCCGTTTCATGCAACACCATACCAAATTTGTTGATAGACATTTTTTTCGCTCGAGTTAGTCTTCTTCTTTTTCTTCTTCTTCAATTATCACCAACTCGTATCGCTTGCACAACCGTTTTACCTGCTCTTCGATCCACAGTATTCGTTGAAATAACTCATCCAGTTTTATCCGTAGACTTTGAAATCTGAAGTTCCAGCTTTCACCGTTGTCATCGTCGTCCTCGTCTCCTCCCGAGGATATCGTTTGCTTCGTTTCGCAACAATTAAGATGAATGCGCATTTTTTATCGAGCCATAACAATTTCATCGATTGACATCCCATTCGTCACTAACTCGATGAACATGCGCTTTAATTTATAATTAGACCGGCTTCACGAAGTTCCTCGATTATCGACATTATTTCATTGTCATGGTTGGAAAGACCGGCCTTTTTCGAAGCGGTTAGCAATTTCAGACGATCGACGAGTTCGTTCGGATCGTCCCAATGCACGTAATCGATTGGATGATCGGTCACACGCATGAAAGTTGGAAGTTCAATCCCTCTCCCACCTCGTGATGAAAACAATGGCCCTATAATTTTCTTATACTTGTAACCTTTGTTTGCCATTACCTGATTCCTGCGTCGATGCGCATGCGTAAGAATGAGAATTCTTTTGTACACGTTCTTATCATCCTCGGTGAAGCGGCCTGCGCTGGTCAATTTATGGCAGGGACAGTTTCATTGCGTTCGGGGACCGGTACGTGACTTTTGGTAGTCTGGCTACGGCGCTGGGCCTGTCAGCGTCATTAACTTGCCGTCCGTATCCGGGTACCCTCGAAGAAATCCCTTGCCGTAAAATGGTTAAATTGCTATTTTCCCATGGTCATAGCTGCCGGGGTCCCAAGGCTGCAATACACATGTTGCGACCCAAGGAATGGTCGCCAAGTGTGTGCAACCGTGACAGCCTTGGGCCAGTCCCAGCAATTTAATTGCATTCGGCACCCCCAAGTCAAAAAGGTAGGGATGACACCCCAAGAACTTGGGGACTACCGAGGAGGTGGGGGTGTCCAAGAAGTGGGGATGGCCGAGCCGCCATTTCTTGTCTTCCTTTTTTTTTGCCAGATCCTCGCTAGACGCGAAATAGCAACGGGCTCTAATCTTGTACATAGCTGAAATATATAGTTAAGGGCAGTTTTTGTGTTTGTTTCCTTCCAAGTGGGAAGGTGGTCCTTCAGCCTTTAGTTATTTTAGTCGGCACAACTAGTGCAATCACCTCAAGGTCCGAAAGATCGTAAGATCTGCCGCGGGCAAGAAACACTCGGTATACAACCGCTCATCGGGGATTCTGTTGAATATCAATTCGTAAAGACCGCGAGTCCCCGTGTACCGTAATTCGTTAACGATAACATCATCATTGCTGTCCACATCGAACGTGGAATTCCACAGCATCAGCTTATCGTTTCGGAGGTATACCCCGTACACGTTGTCGGAATTTCTCGATGGTCTGGTGAAAAACTTTCCTAAATACTCAGGCGCCAAAGGTCCTAAATTCTCGGTTAGACTTTCATTTTCCTCCCGATGAGTTTCAGGATTTTCAAAAATATTACGCATTGAAGATTCCAAAGACACCGTGCTCGGTGATTCGAAGGTATCCTGTTGTGGTACCGTAATCGTTGTTGCCGTCGCCGGCTCAATTTCATCATCGTCATCATCATCATCGTCATCGTCGTCATCATCGATGTTATATACTTGATTTGAGGTGAACGTTACATTGGTTTCATCGTTCTTTTTCTTATTCTTCTGTATTCTTCTCCTTTTTTTCATAGAGGACGATGGCGTTCCCCTAACATCCGAGAATCTTCTTTTTTTTCGTAGGGGGGATGGTGGTGCTGTTTCCTTAATATCTGAGAACACGTTGTCACCATCCACGTTCGGTTCAACAGTAGCTGTATTTTGAACTATCTGTTTCAACGGTTCGACGATCGGTCGTAAATACGCTTGCAAATTCATCTCAGCCGTCATTTTCCCAACTTTCAACGCTAAATACTTTTTACGTATGGTATCGCTGGTCTTCGCTATTTCGTTCGTGATCGAAGCTTGCAGCTTCTCCTTCTTTTCCTTTTGGATTGACATATTTGATTGGAAGCGTAAGAGATTTACAACCGCGGTACAACACCGACAACCCTTACCGAACAACTGTGCTCGTTACAGTACGACAAACTCGTTAAATCCACGTCTATAACGACCATGATTCGCAGGGCTGTCTTTGTCGATTACAAGAAATCCATACTTCTTTCGCCAACAATTCGCGCATAACGCGCTAAACGTCTCGAACGACATATCGGTATTTACATGATCCTGATGAATGTGACGCAAGTTCATGGTATCCTGTTTGAACAGAATCAGCAGATTGGCATTGTCGCGAATTAAATGTTTAGGTATTCTCGCGTACGACTGACCCAGGTAGAAGCAATCGACGTGGGAATGTCTACCCATCGCGAAATACTCTCTCATGATATTCTGTTCATCACACGCCACATCATCGAAGATGAATATCGAATCAGGTTGTGCCTCTGCGGGAGGGATTACATCAGCATTGTCCGCGAACGCGAAGTAACCCACATCCTCCCCCACGGATGAGAACAGTTTGCTCAAGTATAGATATTTTGGCTGACACAGCGATTTCGAGTACACGTAGAAATTGGCGAATCATAGCCCGTTCGCGCTTTTCAATAGGCTAATCATAACGTTCGTTTTACCACATCCTGACGGGCCGCTTATGACACATCGTACATTACATGGTAACAATGATCCATGTTTTCGCGACACATTGGAACACGAATATCCAAAGATTGCCTTACAAACCGCATGATCTGATTGATTTGATGAGTGATGGTGTGGGTGGGTAGTATTTATACGGCAGCTCGAACACCATCAGTATCAGTCACTCTTCGCGCCCCCACCCCAGACGTGAGAAAAAAGGATTCATATTCTTTGCTTAAAAAAAAGAGAGAGCAGAACACATAGCTTATGCGTGTTAATCGTCATTCCCAACAGCGTCTCGGTCCGCATACGGGTAAGGGGTTTTTAAACAGAGCTATAAACGCGTTACCGTTCGAATTGCATATACCGGGTTATCAATTCTGCGATCCTGGTACGAAACCGACTGCTCGATTACCTCGTGGGGATCGAGGAATCAATCCGTTGGATGCAGCCTGTCGCGAGCACGATATAGCGTATTCACGGTACAAGGATCTTGGAAATCGTCACGCGGCCGACCGTGTTTTGGCTGATCGAGCGCTGCATCGAGTAACGTCTGGAGACGCAACGTTGGGAGAGAAGGTGTCTGCGGCTGCAGTGTTGACTGGTATGAAAGCAAAAACGAAATTGGGCATGGGTCTGATTAAGAAAAAAGGTGAAAAGAAAAAAAAACGATAAAACGAATTCTCCCGATCGCCAAACGCGGGGGTTTTCTACCGTTGCTGTTGCCCACTTTGTCGGCTATAGGAGCATTGACAGGTGGTGCTGCTGGAGTAGTCAAAGCTATAAACGATGCAAAAGCTGCGAAGAACCAATTACAAGAAGCGGAGCGACACAATCGTGCCATGGAGGGTCGTGGATTACGTCTTGCGCCATATAAGCATGGAAAAGGTTTGAAGGGTGGGAAGAAAAAAAAAACAACGAAGAAAGACAACACAACGACAGACACTGAATTGATGGTCATCTGTAAAGGATTACCATATTTTCGCGGAGTTTTTATGCGTGACGATTTACCGCTGCGCGCGTGGGTAAACGAGCGAGGTATAGTCAATCTAGATAATAGTCGTGGGCCGGGAACGCACTGGGTCGCCTATATAAAACACGGCTCACGCGTCAAATACTTTGATAGTTTTGGGAATCTTCAACCGCCGATCGAATTGATTCGCTATTTCGGCGCGAACGCGACGATCTTATATAACCACAAACGTTTTCAAACTACGACGAAAGCGTGTGTGGACAATTGTGTGTAAAGTTTCTCCGAGAAACTATGATATAAATTCTCTGGAACAGCCTTTCTCTGCATGATGCATGCGAAAAAGTCATTTATGTTCACGTTGTCGGGAAAAAGCAGCGTACTGTCGTCCAAGTACTTTCCACCCATAGACCTGAGCAATGGCGAATACGAGCTGGAATTGCTCGATTTGCAAACATATTACACTTTACCGAACATCAGCGTTAACATTGGAAACAATCGATTCTACTTTGGCGAAAAAGACAAGGAGATCATCATACCCGACGGTTCGTATGAATTGGAAGCGATAAACGCGTACTTGAGACGTGTAATATGCGCACGATATCCTCCAAAAAATGTTGATGAGTCATCCATCACCACCGATATCGAATATCCGCTAGTCTTACGAGCGAACAACAACACCATGAAAAGTGAAATTACATGCAAGTATCAAATAAACTTTACAAAGCCTTGCAACGTGGGATCTATCCTAGGATTTTCTACAGATCGTGTTTTACCACCGAACGCGTGGCATACGTCGAACGTACCTGTGAATATCATCAGCGTGAATATCATACGAGTGGAATGTAATATAACTACCGGATCGTACGACAATGGTAAACTCGTTCATACGATCCACGAATTCGCGCCCCAGGTACCACCAGGGTATAAATTGTCGGAAACGCCTGCGCGAGTCATTTACCTTCCGATCGTTGCGCGAGTAATTGACGATTTAACGATTCGCGTAGTTGACCAATCCGGACGTTTGATTGATTTCCGAGGTGAAGAGATCACGGTGCGACTACACGCGCGACGAAGCAATGCTAATTCATAACAATACGGCGTCCCATACGTTGAACAACAGCAGCAGCAACACATTGATTCGCAAGAAACTAACCGCTGAAAAAAAAACGTAAAGTCGCTGATTTGTAAGAAATTAACCGTGGAAGACGCCAAGTATTTACGATCTTTGGGATTTGCGATCGCTGGAAAACAGCGATGAGATAAGGATACCCATTCAACAGCAAGATCTATACACGCTCCCATGCAGAAGCTTTCTGTATGTCGAGGGAAAACTTAGTTTACCAGGAAAACTCGAATTACCTGTGGAGGGATCGACCATTGAAACGGTGTCTCTCGATAACAATGCCGTTCCGTTTATGTTCGAGGAAATACGCTACGAATTGAATGGGGTTGAAATCGATCGGTGCAGAAATCCTGGTACTACGACGACTCTGAAGAATTATGTGAGCCTATCCGTGATGAGAAGCAACGCGTTGTTCATCGCAGGCTGGACGCATAAGAACCAGGAGCAGAGGGAAATCGCAACGACTACGACGGCGATAAGCTTCAACTTTTGCATACCTATGGGCGTTTTACTGGGATTTTGCGAAGACTACAAACGTGTTGTGATAAATGCTCGACACGAATTGATTTTGATTCGCTCGCGTACTGATGCGAACGCGTTGTACAGTCCTTCCAACAACGTGAAACCTATTCTGGATCTGTACAAAATTCAATGGCGAATGCCACACGTCATGTTGGATGAAATACATAAGTTGTCAATGTTACGTATTTTGGACAGCGATAGACCGATCGGTATGAGCTTTCGATCGTGGGAACTGTACGAATATCCTCTACTACAGACGACTACGAAGCATACATGGGCGATAAAAACAGCTCTGCACGATATGTGATATTCGCTTTGCAAACCAATCGAAAGAATAACTTGACGAAAACGGCTACGCAATTCGATCATTGCACATTGACAAATATTCGACTTTACTTGAACTCAGAAACCTATCCGTAAGATGATTTAAATATTGATTTTGAGAAAGGTAAATGCGCATTGCTCTACGACATGTATGCGAAATTTCAAGAATCGTACTATGGAAATGGTGAAGCGCTATTCGACGTCATAGATTTCTTGCAATACGGTCCGCTCGTCGTTCTCGATTGTTCCCGACAAAACGAGGCGTTAAAAAATGCTACGGTCGATGTGTGAATCGAATTCGAATGTCGAACCGATGTCCCCCCATCGACAACAGCCTACTGTTTGATGATACATGACCGCATCGTGGAGTACCATACTCGTTTGTCCATTGACAAACATTGTTCAAAGAATTACTTAAACCGCTTATATCTATAAAAATATATACTTTATCAAATAAAAAAAATTATGCGAAAGATCTTTTTTATTTAAAACAATCCTCCTCCTCATCCTCATACACATTCTCCCTTATCTTTCAAATGCATGTAGGATGGTGCTCGAATGGAAACACGTTCAAATTTCGCTTGTACATTGAGAGAGATTCACTTTTTTTTGTGGCATAGAGTTTCCCTTACGTTTTCAACGCGTGTAGGATTGTGCCTGAACATGCTTTACGGTTTTTATTATCTATATCGTTCGAGATGTAAGAGGAGCGTTTCATAATCTGTATTAGCAGCATCGTTTCGCTGCTGGTATCGAGTTGTCAAGCCAAGACATCTGGACACATAGTCTTTTCGCTATCAGACTTATCTAATCTAGCGAGTTGTAGTAGCAGCATCCTTTCGCACCAAAACTCTGAGACATCTGGACTGGGTTAGGGCTCGATTACCGCTGATTCAAAAATGCATTCGCGAGTTGAGATTTTTTCATTTATTCTTATCTACTTCAACGAACATCTTTTCTAATCTCATGAGCAGAGATTTCGTTGCATCTTTTCTGGAGGGGATACATATTTAAAAGAATGGGTGTTGTCGTCCTAGATCAAAAATCTTTACGACAATGTCGGAATATCTTATAATAAACGCTTTCCCACCAACACATAACCATATACGATTGATAGTAAGTATAAAGAAATATTATAAGTAATATATTATTTATTGTTAGATATTTTATATTACAATAATATTTTATATTATTAACAGATTTTTAATTCACCTGAAGAGCTGGATGCTTTTCTACAGGGGTGGCGCTTCGCCATGGAGCGCTACAATATAGCGGATGAGGTGTGGTATCCTCAAATCGTCACTACAGTGATGATTATGAATTCAAATACGGTGAGTAAAGTTAATGATTTTATATATTTATATTAATTAAAATTACTAATTAATAATTAAATCTAATTTTTTTCTTTCAGACTCTCCAATAAAAAAAACATCTGTTAATACTATAAAATATTAATGTAATATAAAATATCTAACAATAAATAATATATTACTTATAATATTTTCTTTGTACCTACCATCAATTGTATTTTCTTTTTATATGTAAGAATTATAATAACTAATTTTCCTTTTTTCTCTAAACCGATTATAGTTTACTTTATAATTGCATCGCGTTGTTAATCCAGATGTATATCTAGAATGTAATTTTTTTTTACAATAAATATTATTTTTTAGCAGATAGAAATCTTTCACAATTATTGAAATTCCCCCTCAACCTTTCCTTCATGCAGTACCCATCCTGCGAGCCACATTTTCTTTTTTAATGAAAACGAATAGTAATCGCGAGACAGGAAATGAAAAAAAAATCACACATAAAATGCTGGAATAACCTTTCAATTTTATTTTATTAGCATTACATCTAAGCCTAAAGCCAACAATTCTGTATCTATTAATGAATTGCGTTCAAAATATTCATGTTCCACAATTGTTTTTGCAAAATCATCGGTAACATTAGATATTATTTGCATAAACTTACAATATTTTGTCTGTACAGAATATAGGTTCTCAGATAGCCATGAGTACATGTGATCGATACAATATTCTAAATCAAACAATTTTCTCATCGTTTCCTGAGTAATCTGTGTACACTTAGTCGAATTTGATAATTTTGCAAGCCATACATAATCATTTAACCGACGGAATTCCACAGTTATTGTTTTAACTTCTCGATCGCTTCCGCAATTGGAACGATATCGAGACGTTAACGTTAATCGGAGAATTTGGATATTGAGAGTTTCGACGAGACGATTACGTAACCGTTGAAAGTGAAAGAAATCGAATGTCGTGGTATAGTGTCAATAGACGAACTGAGCGATCAGCTGGGCGCGTCGCTTCACCCGAGGATCCCGCGGGGTGCGGGGGAACGGAGCGGGGACGACGGCGCTCCGAACTGGTCGCTAGCTTGTAGTCATATTTATTTAAGTTTGTACAGCTATATACACTATCAGAGTAGAGATTCGGGAAAGAATCTCTAACAGTTATATCACCAACATGCACCGCATTCCCTGAGTTGACAATGTTCCGCATAATATCTTCTCTCTTCCGTAGAAAATCTTTCCACGTAGCCATAGACAATTGAATTTCATTGTCTTGATTGTCTCCTACAGCCAACTCAACGTGACAGCAGCCACCAATTCGAACCCCAATGTCAAGGTACTTGTAGAATGTATTCGTCAAGGGATACCTCCTTTTTTTTTTTAATAGTGCGGAAATGCGTTACGCATACCCTGGCCCCCAGGGGGCCAGGGTTATGTGGGACTGTCCAGAGGACTCTCCGGCCAGCCTCTACCCACTAAAACCGCACTCCCACCTAAGCTAGCGTAAGGGGGGGCCAGGATCTCCGAGAACTCAACTGGCCACCCCCTTAGCTAACAAACCGCCTTGGAGGGGAGTGAAGCTCCCCCCCGTGCCCTACCTAATACAAGACCCCGGGCGGAGGGACCCGCCCGGTGTCCCCATCCCTGGAGCCTTCGAGTTGGGCTTCCCGAACCCCAGTTCGGTCCACCCACAGCTCCCGGAGCCTTCGTGCGCTGCTCGGGGCAGCAACAGTGTGTGACCCCCTAAGGGGGTCACCCACCACCGCCGCCCGGCCAGGGCAAGAAGGCGCCGAGACCGGCAAGGAAGGGTCGTCGGAGGCGCACTCGCACGCCCCGACCCTCCCCACCCCACCCCCCACGCGCCACCCCACCGGAGCCCGTCTCCGGTAGATGGCCGACACCCCCTACAAGGGACCGGGCAAAGGTCCCTCCGGGGTGCCGGTCCATCTCGGGGGGGAGAGACTACCTCCCCCCCAGGGGCCGGGGTCAGCTCATTCCCCCGGCCCCGCCATCCTCCGCCCGCCGGGGTAAGGGCAATCCACGGCGGTGGTGACACTGTGCCGCTGGCTCTCTCCCCACCCAATGTAGGTACTCACCAAAACAACCCTTTCCGGGTGAGGTGAAAAGTCAACCCAATTCGACTCCTGCACCAGTCCTCGAGCCGGGGCAGGAGGGCCCGGACGAGTGGACGATCCGAGGAGGCCAACATTTGCCTCCATCGGTCGAACACTTCCTGCCGTGCCTGGCGCTTCAGATCCTCGATCTCCTGTCCCTCCTCGTCTGTAAGCTCCACCCCATAGGGGCGGCGGAACCGGCAAGTGATCTGATGTACAGTCGCCCGTTCCGCCGCCTCCAATTGAAGGGGCGGAGCAACAGCCAGGACGCCCGCCACCTCGGTGGAGATGGTGCGGTAACCCCGTATGATCCGCAGGGACAGCCGGCGACGAACCCTCTCAAAGAGTTGTCGGGATCGCCGGTGACCTCGAGCGAACGGTACCATACGGGGGCCCCATAAAGGGCAATAGACTGCACCACACACGAATAGAGGCGGCGGACCTTCATCTGGGGCCCCCGATATTGGGCAGCAGCCTCGCGAGAGCGGCTGCTGTCCTCTCCAATCGGGGGCCCAGGAGACCGAAGTGTTCTTCGAAGCGCCATCGACCGTCGAGGATCAGGCCCAGATATTTCA
Organism: Lasioglossum morio; assembly: GCA_916610235.2. Taxonomy (NCBI): domain Eukaryota; kingdom Metazoa; phylum Arthropoda; class Insecta; order Hymenoptera; family Halictidae; genus Lasioglossum; species Lasioglossum morio. The sequence continues at coordinate 38,896,561 of OU744324.1, read as the reverse complement.
TCGTGAGCTTGACCTCGACGGGGGTATCGACGACCGGATCCGGAAATCTTGGGGCGGCCACAACCAGCCGTGGTTTGTACATCCAAATCGCCTCGGTCTTCGCGGCGGCCACAACCAGCCCCATACCCCGAATCCGGCCAACAACACAGTCCAGGGCGGACTCCACGAGGCGTCCTGCCCCTCCCCAATCCCTTCCCACCGCATATAGCAGGGTGTCATCCGCGTAACAGATGACACCCGTTGCGGCGGGCTGGGAAACCCTTAGTGCCGCGTCATATCCGAGGTTCCACAGGAATGGTCCAAGGACCGATCCCTGTGGAACCCCTCGGCACATCTCCCTCCGGTATGGAATACCATACCGGCCGGTGAATCCTACCTCTCTGCCGCGGAGGTAGTCCCTGAGCACCGCCCGGAGATAGAGAGGCACCTCGAAATGTTCAAGGGCCCTCTCTATCTCCTTCCAGGGCAGGGTGTTGAATGCATTGGAGATATCCAATGATACGGCGATCAACACCCCGCCCTGGGCGACAGCCGCTTCCCGGAGGAGGCGCAGACGCTCTAAAGCGTCTATAGTGGACCGCCCCCTCCGGAATCCAAACTGGCTGTCGCTCAGCTCGGGACCACGCCGCGATAGGTGCTCTCGGAGGCGGGCAGCAATTATTCTTTCGAACAGCTTGCCCGCCTCGTCGAGCAAACACACCGGCCGGTAAGCGGAAGGAGAATCCTTGGGTTTCCCACTCTTGTGGAGAAGGACAAGGACCGCCTCTTTCCAACATCTGGGGAAGGTCCCCCGGCTTAGGCTTGCATCCAAGATGCTCCTGAAAGCCGGGGCGAGGACCTGCAGTGCCAAGGCCATGATTCCGCCGGGAACGCCGTCAGGTCCGGGGGCTTTCTTCCCCCTACCTTGACGCTCCCGGAGGGCCACGGACAGCTCCCACTCGGAGACCCGGAGTTCGTCCGACCAATCTAAATTGGTCGGCTCCGGGACGCGTTCCTCACGCTCCTCCTCCCCAGTTGTGGGGGGGAAGAGGGTACCAACTACGCGTCCCAAGAACTCCGAGTCCATACTCTCCGTGATAGGGGGCCCCATTGGCGGAGCTTCGCAAGCACCGTTTTATACGGGAACTCCAGGCTTTGGCCTTGGCCCTGGCAATTGCCGTCTTGAGGGCCTCGGCGGACGATCTATATTCTCCGTAGAGTTCCTCCAGACCGTCCACCGCCGACTCCGGGTCGCCGCCACCTCTAAAGCCGAGCGCGGCTGGACATACGTCTCAGCTCAGCCAATTCGCCGGACCACCAGTACGCTGATCTTCTCTGGGGGCAGGCTCGGATTCGGGGCATCGCAACATCACAAATCATATGTAATATCTCCCGGAACCAAGCCGCCCCCTCCTCAGGTTCACGCTCCCTGGCCGTAGGCCCGGCGGAACCGATAATCACGGCCCTCAATAGGTCCTCGTCTAGACTCTTCGTCGCCCATCTAGGCAACGAAGGGGCGCCACACCGTCGGAGGAGGGGCGTGTCCACCGGCGGGTCAGAGACCACTGCCACTCCCATCAAAATGTAGCAGTGGTCCGAGAGAGTATCCCCCTCCCAGACCCGCCAGTTGGACACTCGGCGTGAGGCCTGGGCGGTCGCGAACGTTACGTCCACGATCGACCACCCATTCCACCTCACGCACGTCGGCACGGAGCCCAGGTTCATCAGCCTGAGCTCCAGGCCCTCCGCCCAATCCTGCAGCTCTCTGCCACGAGGGGTGGTCCTGGGGTTCCCCCACGTTGTGGATTTCGCATTGAAATCCCCCAGGACCAATACTGGACCGGCTATAAAGGGATACCTCCTGCCCAATATACGCACCGCACGCGTGATTCTCTGTTCTGAATTATCAGCGCTGATAAGAAAAGAAATAATTAGGAAAGAAAATTCTTTTTTCAGTAGTTACAAAGAAACAATTATGAACAATATTTTTAGCGGTTGCTAGATTGCTGATTGAACTCATTATTCTCTTGCGCTGCTCGAGAGTTGACGGCTACTGACCACATAGTTGACACTTTGAGGATATAACCATCAATGATGGCAATATGACTCTGTATTGGAACCGCTCAGCACGTAAATTGGAAAACACAATATCTCACTCGAAATATCACTCCGTATGATGACCGTTATTGTCGACGTTTACTTATGGTATAACTTCGTAATACGACTGTGACGAGCAATTTATAATGCATACCCCTACCACTAATTACATGCAAAGGGGATATCATATTCCAAGGACAATCGAATAGTGTCTCAAGTGAAAAAACATGTTGACGTTGCAGTTTTTTGCACGTGTTTGGCCTCCCCTCTCTCAGAAATTCCGTTATACTGTTCGAAAACGTTCAAGGTTAATGATGAGTCATACCCCCCCCCTCCCACAAATGAGTCATCCTCCTTCCACCGCGATGAGTCATATTCGGACACGTTCAAGGTTAATGATGAGTCATACCCCCCCCCTCACAAATGAGTCATCCTCCTTCCACTACGATGAGTCATGTTCGGACACGTTCAAGGTCAACCTTGAAACATAACACCGAATGTGATACCCCCAATGGAGGGGGATAAGTGGGGGAGGAGGGCATGTGAGGGGGGGATGACCAAGCGGTGGGGGGTCAATGACCCAGCGTTGGGGGGTGGGGGGAATGACCCAGCGGTGGGGGAGGGGGGTCAATGACCCAGCGACGGGGGGAGGTCTATCCCCACCACCCAGGGGGGGAACCCCCCCTGGTCTAGAAAAGATATAGTATATCTACTGCAGTCCATTCATGGTTAGGGTGTATAAACCCTCTGATTTTTACTCTCGCGGGATAGGAACTCCAGTAGACACGCATCGCCTCACATCTTGCTGTACTTTCGAGAAGTCGACTTTCAATTAGATCGGGCTAAAGTTCCCTTTCGAGTCAAAGTTAACCATACGGGTTCCGCGTGTTCGGCATAAAATCTGTTAGGCATTGTTAAAGTAGCTTCCGAGCCCCCACTCTACCAGTGCATTAAAGTAAGTAATTTTCTTTCTTATTCTCTGTACTTTTACACTCACGTTATCGCGACAATTTCACATTTGTACCACAGATCTTTATACTAAAATATATTTGTATTATTTGAGAATTTCGTGTAAACTCACTAAACCCATAATTATTGTCCTATATGCTAATCTAGTAGTTGAACGTTCCCACATGATACAACCTTACCGCTCGGGTTGTATCAATTAAATTATATTAGTTACGAGGCCTACTAACTACCTAGCGACTCCCTGATTTCGCTTCAGGTTCGTTCGCGACATTCCTATTTTTCCAAACAAAGATTTATTTTACGTAGTGGCTCCTCCGTTTCGCATTGGGTTCGTCCATGCAAAATTCACCCTCCTAGCGGCTCCCGGATTATGCATCAGGTTCGTCCGTATCCTAACAGCTCCCTGATTTCGCATCAGGTTCGTCCGTATCCTAACAGCTCCCTGATTTCGCATCAGGTTCGTCTGCACTCTTTCGAACCTCCTAGCGGCTCCCCAATTTCGCATTGGGTTCGTCCGAGTCGTGCTACAACCTCCTAGCAGCTCCCCGATTTCTCATCGGGTTCGTCTGCGCGTCTCTCTCCTAGTGACTCCCCAATTTCGCATTGGATTCGTTCACGACGTTTCACCTTTGTAGCAGCTCCCTGATTTCGCATCAGGTTCGTCCGCGTTTGACTCTATTCCTAGAGGCTCCCTGACTTCGCGTCGGGTTCGTCCTCGTCGTCTATCATCCTAGCGGCTCCCCAATTTCACATTGGGTTCGTCCGCTCACCTTTATCTAACAAATTGGTTCCTTATTCCTAGGGTTTTAACCCTTCGCCGGCCACTCGTGCTGCTCGCGGCCCTGGCTCGTAACACTCGTATAAGGACAAACAATTGTTTCCCGCCAACACTGTTTTTACCCTTAAATCTAGTAATATTCTAGTAATATTTAGTGGTTATGTTAGCTAACGGGTATACATTACCGACATTACCGCCTGCTTGTGCTGCGATCATAACGCTCACTGCATACCAAAATGGCAACGCTCTTACTTGTCAACAACGCTTGAAATCAATCAACGTTACTCGTGCATAATTTTTGAACCAGTAAATACTGTGACGTGGCAAATTAACCACGTCCCTCCCAAATTAAGATATTAATCTTTAAGAGAGTTCGAAAGGACCGGATCACCCTCTAGCAGGAAAAATGCGTACAAAAGCAGCAGTAAGCGCTCCCACTGGAAAGTCCTGAAGTGTAAGATTGTAAACTGTACACAAACGGACGTCGCGCCTATTGGCCCGACGTACTATTTCAGGACCGTAGCTCGGGCTCAGGGAGCCCGATCTACGCTACCAAATAGTAGGTACCAAAGTAGTTTGGTACCAAATAATATCATTCGCTACCAAAATAGAGGAGAACCAATGCTGTTGCCGCAAAACTGGACTCGGAATGCCCGAACACTCATTGGTGTAAACAACTTCGAAGGAAAACAAATGGACCAACAGCTCAGGCCAATCAACCTGGAGGCGCCGACGAGAGACTAACGGACCACGGAGAACATCAAAAATCGTCCCGTCGACGTCTCGCCCTGCAACATGGTCCCCGCAGGAGCGGCTGAAGGAATCCTGGAATGCCTTCCGGCATTCTCGGCGGCCAATAGGACGTCGTTACGGAAATCGGGGAATCGGCCGGTCGGGAGCCCCCCTGTCGAGTGCCGGTCCTGAGAGGTGGCGACACCGCGAGCGACAGTAATTGGTGGGCTAAAGAATGAGGGGGAGAGGAGCGACCGTTCGCTTCCGCATCCTCGTGACACGCCGAGCGTTGAATCACTGCTGCGTAGGATCTTGTCACGATAAGTCGTATTACCACCGCCATTATTGTAACCGCGTGTGCTGCGGAAAAGTTATAGTTTGTACGCTGCCGTAATCAGCTAGGCGAACCGTTCCACGCTGCCGGTGGTAAGTACCAATCAGGTCACATTTAAAGAATATCTCTATTGTACGCGAGAAATATCGAGATAATTCGCGAGTGTTCAACGAGGCTCGAGCTGCAGATTAGCGTCGTATTTTGTGTATTTTACGTAGTTGTCGCGAGAGCGACCGCGTATTTTGTGTGCCCTTCTGGCCTCCTCTAGCGAGTTTCCAGTGAGTGCGAATTGCGACCGTCCGCCGAACCACCACGTGCTGTCGGAATTTCCGCCATAACACGCGCCGCGCACAGTCACGAGAATCATTGTAAAGTCAACTCTATCGCGACTAGTCTTCGGCGTATCATCCTCATAACTGCCGTCGACATTTTTCTGATTACTTCTACTCTCACGCGTATTCCATCGGGGATCGGTATTCGTACTTTGTTCGCTACCTGGTAGTCCGTTCATCCGGCATAGTACCGATCCCGACGCGGCCATATTGAAAGAGCGAACCCGTTCCATGCCGGCCGGCTGCCGGTCATGCCCGCGTAAAATTACACATCGTTTCAATGTTCTATCCAAAGTACTTTCTGTGAAACAACATTCGGGTACGGTTGTCGACCAAATACTCGGCAGCCTAACCGAATTCTCCATAGTTGCTTCCAATAAATTTACAATAGTATTATTGCCTACTTGCCACGTGTCGCTTATTTCAAAACACCTTTCCCGCCGTGGGGAAAACTCTTGTCTGATCCTATATTAAACCTGGACCCGTCAGAGCTATTCAACTTGTCGTGGACGCAAATTCGAGAACCTCCGGCGAACGTATTGTATGAAGTGGCATCGTTGATGCCTGGCGCCCGAAATTAAAGTTCGTGAAATTCGTTTCGTTGCTGGACAACTCGAATACGCGTTACTTTTATCTCGGGGAACTGAATTCCACACGGCAGAATTCAGCTCGGCGATTAGCCTATAAACTCCCGAAGTGGCTCGTCCCTTCGCGTTTTCAAAGACCGTAGGAAAAAGCCACGTGATAATACCTAAGATTAAAACTTAGACTTTCAGCATTTTCTCGTCAAACTCTACGGATTTGTATAAGAGAAGTTAAACATTTCTGGGTTGCTCAGGTGAAGCTAAACATTTTATTACTTCTTCTAATTGCTTTCGCTGTGGCGTTGCCGTGTGTCACCATAACGAGAAGAATTGAAAGAAATATTGGTGTAATAATTGGACTTCCGTTTCCGGTGGTATGAGTGGCAGTTGTGTGCAATAAGCTGAGCGAATTTTAGGTGTGAGAAAGCGGATCTGAAAGAAGTGTGAGTGGAGAAAGTGAGAGAGAAGGGTTAGTAGGAAGTACAGGTAGGCGGGAGAGAAAGAGGTAAGGGCGAGGGAGTAAGGGAGAGGTCAGTAGGGAGGATTAAAGTGAGCGGGTGAAGGAGGTTAGGTCTGCGTGGACGTAGACAGGTGGACGCGGGAGAAAAGAGAGTAGGAGAACAGGTAGCGCGCTCTAGAGGAAGAAAGTGAAACTGGGCGACAGGTAGGGGAAGAGGCGGGAATTTTTAAATAAGGAACAAGAGGGAAGAAAGAAGGTAAGAAGGGTAGTGGAAATGAGTGACAGAGGGGAAGCGGGTATAGGGATGGAGAGGGAGGAAGGGAAGGAAGGGAAGGGAAGAGTGGGGGTAATGTTGAAGGAAGTTGGACTAGAGAGATGGTTCAGCACGGAAAGTGTAGAGAGTGTGGGGAGGAAAAGGGGAATAGGGGAGGTTGAGGGAGGGGGGGGAGGAGGATAGTCTAACAATGTTTAAAAGGAGTGACAAGACAATAAGGTCTCCTATAGAAGGAAGTAAGGAAGGCAGAGGGAGTGGAGAAGAAATGGGGGAAATGATCAGAGGGCTAATAGAGGAGGTAAGGAGGGTGAGGGAAGAGATGAGGAGGGAAAGGGAGGAAGGGAAGAAACTAATAGAGGAATGGAGGAGGGAAAGAGAGATGTGGAAGGAAGAGAGGAGGAAAGAAGAGTTATATAGGGAAAGAATGAACAAATGGATTGAAAGCGTAGAGGGAAGGGTGGCAAAGGTAGAGGGAAATATAGAGGAAACGGCGAAGGGGGGGGCAGAAGTGCGGGGGAGGATGGAAGTGTTAGAAAAGAGGGTAGAAAAGTTGGAATTAAAGGAGAAAGAGGCAGGAGGAAAAGGGGGAAATGAGGAGAGCAGGAAAGAGATGAAGAGAAGAATAAGGGAGATAGTAATAAGAGTAGATAAAAGGGAGAGGGAAGAGAGAAGAAGGAACATAATAATAAAAGGGGTAAAGGTGGAAGGAAGGGAGGATAAAAAAGTGATAGAAGAGATATGGACGAGAATAGGTGTTAAGGAAAAAGTGCAAGAAGTGAGGCGGGTGGGAAGGGAGAATACAGAGGGGAGGAGTACGATGCTGGTAAAGATGGAGGAGATGGAAGGAAAGAGAAGAGTAATGATGGCGAGGAAGGAATTAAAAGGGGGAAAGGAAAGAATAGAAGACGATATGACCGTAGAAGAGAGAAGGGCAAGGTGGAAGATAGAGAGAGAAGCCCAAAAGGAGAGAAGGGAGGGAAAGAGGGTACAAATAGGGTACATGAAGATGTGGGTAGATAACAGAATGAGAAGATGGGATGAAGTAGAAGAGAGATGGTTTGAGATTCAGGGAAACGAATAAAGAGGGGTACAAAACAGGGAGGAGATGAGGAGAAAGAAGCAGAAAGGAAAGTAGAAGATTCGATAAGAGAGGAGAAGAGGCTGTACAAGATAGCGTTTTGGAACGTGGCGGGGGCAAAGAACAAAGATAGGGACTTTTGGGAGGGAATCAAAGAATGGGACGTAGTAGTAATGAGCGAGACATGGATAGGCAGGAAGAATTGGGAGGGAGTGAAAAGGAAGGCGACGAAAGGGTATGTGTGGGAAGTACAGTACGCAGAGAGGCAAGGGAAGAAAGGGAGAGCGATGGGAGGGATGTTAATAGGAGTTAGGGAGGGAATCAGAATGGAGAAAGACAGAAAGGGGGTGGAGGAAGAGGGACTAATAGTGAGGAAAATATGGTTAGGAAGGGATGAATGGAAGGTCATAGGAGTTTATGTGAATAAGGACTTGGTGAGGAAGATGGGAAGACTAAGAGTGTGGATGGAGGAGCAGGAAAGAGGGGTGAGGGTAGTAGTGGGGGGGATTTTAATGCCAGGACAGGTTCGCAAGGGGGAAGAATTCAAGAAGGGGAGGAAAGCGAAGAAAGTTCAAGAAGATCGAAGGATAAGAAAATCAACAGAGAAGGGAGAAGGTTAAGTGAATTTCTAGGTGAGTTGGGGTGGGAGATAATGAACGGGGATGTGGAAGGCGACGAAGAGGGGGAATTTACATATACAGGAAATGGCGAGTCGGTGATAGATTATATAATAGGTAATAAGGAAACTAGGGAAAGAGTAGAAAGAATGGTGATAGAAGGAAAGGTGGATTCGGATCACCAGCCGGCGGTAATATGGATAGAAGGAGGAAAAGGGGAGCAGAGGAAAAATAGGACGAAGGGAAGAGGGGGAAGAAGGGGAAAAGGATGGTGGACGGTAGAAAGAAGGGAGGAGTTTGCGAAAAAGTTTGGGGACTGGGAAAGTGAGGGAAAGGAAATAGATAAAGAGTGGGAAGAGTTAAAACACAAAGTAGTAGGAGTGTTAGAGAAGATGGAGAGGAAGATGGGGAAAAGGGAAAGAAAAGGTTGGTGGGATGAAGAATGTAGGGAGAAGAAGAAGGAGGTCGAAGAGGAATTGACAAGATGGAGAAGGGAAGGTGGAAGTGGGGAAGGATATAGGAGGGCGAGAAACAAGCTAGGCGCGTTGTGCAAAGAGAAAAAGAGAAGGGAAAAAGAGAGATCGGAAAAAGAGATAGAGGGAATAAGATCAGAGAGAGAGAGAGGTATGGAAGATTGTTAACAGAGGAAGAAAGAGTAGGAGGAAAGTGAATGAGGAAATTGAGATAGAGGAGTGGGACAATTATTCTAGAGGAGTTCTAGAGGGAGTGAGCGAGAGGGTTAGAGGAGAAGAAGGAAGAGAGAGAGGGGAGGAGGGGGAGGAGGAACTGAGTAGAGAAGAAGTAGAGGTCATAGTGAAAAAGCTGAAGGAGGGGAAAGGATCCCAAATGAAGTATGGAGATATGGAGGGGAAGCAGTAAGGGAGAGGTTATGGGAACTATGCAATAGGATATGGAGAGGAGAGGGTTGGCCAGAGGACTGGTCAGAGGGGATGGTGGTGCCCATAGTCAAGAAAGGAGAAGGAAGAAAAGTGGAAGATTATAGAGGGGTAACTCTAATGCAAACAGCATATAAAGTTTATGCGGCGGTTTTAGCGGAGAGGCTGAGGAAGGATGTCGAGGCAAAAGGAGTACTCCCGGCAAACCAGACGAGGTTCAGAAAGGGAATGGGAACGATTGATAACATCTACGTCCTAAATTATCTAATTAATAGGCAGATAGCGAAGAAGGAGGGGAAAATGCTGGTTCTGTTCATTGATATGAAGGCAGCTTTCGACTCGGTGGACAGGGCGGTATTGGAAGGGTCGATGAGGAAGGCGGGGGTGAGAGAGGGGCTGGTGGAGAGGTGCATGGAGGTGTTGAGAGAAACGAGAAGTAAGGTGAGGGTGGGGAAGAAGGAAGGGAAGAACTTTTGGACGAGAAAAGGGGTAAGGCAGGGTTGCCCTTTAAGCCCAATACTGTTCACGATCCTGATTGCAGACATGGAGGAGGAACTGAAGAAGGGAAGGTGGGGGGGGATGAAGGTGTGAGGAGAAAAGATATACTCGTTAACATATGCGGACGATGTTGCAGTGCTGGCGGAAGATGAAGATGGGATGAGGGGATTGATGGCGAGATTGGAACGATATATAGATGAGAAAAAGTTAGTGCTGAATGTAGGAAAGTCGAAGATGTTGAAATGTAGAAAGGGAGGGGGGAGAAGAGGGAAGACGAGATGGTGGTGGAAGGGTGAAGAAATAGAAGAGGTGAAAAAGTTTAAGTACTTAGGTTATGTGGTGATGTCGAACGGAAGGCAGGACGAGCATGTAGAGGAGAGGTTGAGGAAAGGAGCGGTGGCTATGAGACAGGTGTGGGGATTAGGAAAAAGGAAATTTGCGAAGGATTGGGGTAGAAGACTATGGCTGTTTGATAGATTAGTATGGGCAGTCATGAGTTACGGGGTGGAAGTATGGGGGTGGAAAGAAAGGGGGAAAATGGAGAGTTTACAAGAGAGGTACATAAGATGGGTGTTGGGAGTGGAAAGAAGCGTACCAGGGTACATGATTAGACACGTGCCCCGGAGCTAGGTGATCGAATTGATCACTCTCCGGGGCCGCATACCGTAAACCGGTGGTCATGTTTTACCGGAACGGGGGGCTTGACTTAATCGGCTGGCCCGCGAGGAGGATAAACCTCTATAAAAAAGTCCCTAACTCTGTGCTATACGCAACATGGCCAGAGGGCATCCTCGGTGGTAACGCCGGGGATGGGCGGATGGGTGCATCCGTCTCAAGCGTTTGACGACCTCCCGGTACCGGCCGCCCCCGGGTTGTAAGCAGGCCCACTGTCGGGACTCCGATACCGGCAGTGGAGTCACCCTTTATCGGTACCGAAGTATGTGGGTGATGAGTGAGGCAGCGGCAGTGGAAACACTGGCTTCGGAACAATAACGACGAGAGGGAGGGGATACCGTGCCCGGAAGCGGTCGTGATTTTGGAGGGGCCACCGTGCCCGGAAGCGGGGATAGTAGGAGCGGCGGCGACGGGGTCCCTTCCGGGGACCTCTGAACGCCGAGTTTTGAGGCCTCGGAAACGCCTGAGGACGGCGGCGTCCGGAAGCAATTCCGGATGCGACAGCCGTCTCGTTTCTCCGGTCCCCACCCTGACGGGGGATGGACTAGAGGACGACGCCACGGCCGTGTCCGAGGCGTCATGGCGGACGCCTGCGGGAGGGACTTCGTTGCCGTCCCTGCGACCCGCTACCTCCGACGGACCGCCTGTGATCCTCTGGGAGAGGGCGCAGGCGGAAAACCGGGATCTGAGGAGGGAGAACGCGTCTCTGAAACGCGAGTTGGGGGAGTTGAGGGACTCCCTGGCCGCCATCCATGGGGAGATGATGGCGATGAAGAGGCAGCAGGCCACGTATACGTCTGCTGCGACTTCGTCGCCTCCCCCCTCGGTCGCGGCCCCACCGGCAATGGCGCCACCACGGCTCCCGTCGCACAAGGTGCCCAAGCCGACGCCATCCGGGAACGCGGTCCTCCTGGCCCGGATCGCGGCCCTCATGGACGCCAAACTAATGGCGTTCCGTGAGGAGCTCCGGCCTGCGTCGGGTGGTATCCGTCCCTAAGCTGGGACGTGCGCCGGTGCGGCTCGGGCGGCTGAGGCCCCTTCGGTGGTGCGGCCGAGGGCGCCCGCCCACCGGCCGCCCCGACATGTCCCCTTCCCCCCAGTCCCCTTATGGCTGCCGCGATGGCACCCGCTTCTTCTTTTCCCGGTGGGGTGATCCCCCCCGCCGGAAAGAGGAAGAACAAGAAGAAAAAGAAGAAGAAGGGGAAGAAGACAGGACAGGTGGACGCCGTAGGGGCGTCACCGGCCCCTCCTTCCACACAGACGCTGGGAACATCCGCGTCTCACCAACCTGGGACGTCGTTCCCTTCTTTAGAGGGAACCTGGTCCCAGGTGGTTGGTAGGAAGGCGAAGCGACAGGCCAAGGCCGCGACCTCTCAGCCCCCCCCCCCGGTCTCCTCTGCCCCAAAGAGCAAGGCGACCGGGCCGCAGAAGGCAGCTCCTCGTGTGGTGACCCCTCCCCGTACGGCAGCGGTAACGCTTACCGTACCGGAGGGGAGCAAGGCCACCTACGAGGAGGCTATGCGAAAGGCCCGCCAGGATATAAACCTGGATGACCCAGGTATCGGGTCCTTGCGCTGGAAGCGGGCGGTTACTGGGGGTCTCATAATTGAGATCACCGGAGCCGACGGGGGCGTCAAGGCAGACGCACTCGCCGCGAGGATGTCCACCGCTCTGTGGGGGATGGACATCAGGGTAGCCAGACCCGTGAAGAAGGCGGAATTCCGTCTTACGGGTCTGGAGCCCTCGGTCACCCCGCAGGAGGTGGTCAATGCGGTGGCGACAATCGGGGGCTGCACCGCCGAGTCCATCAGGGTCGGGGACATTAAGATCCCGACTGGTGGACTCGGAACGATCTGGGTGCAGTGCCCGGCTGCGGCGGCCTTGGCCTTGGAAAAGGCCAAAGTCGTCCGTGTGGGATGGACCCAAGCCCGGGTGGTTGTACTGGCTGCCCGGCCAATGCAGTGCTTCCGCTGCCTCGCCCTTGGGCACCTCAGGCAGCGGTGCACTGCGACGGTGGACCGGAGCGGCCTCTGTTACCGGTGCGGGAGTTCATCCCACAGGGCGGCGGCGAGCACGGCCGTCCCCCATTGCGTGGTGTGCGCGGCAGTGGGGAAACCCGGGAACCACAAGGCGGGGAGCAAGGCGTGCTCGCCTTCGAGGAAGAAGAAGGGGTCGAAGGGGGGAAGTGGTGTGGCACCACCTCCCGAGACCACTGGAGGGGCTGGAGGGGCCGGACAAGCCCTCCCTTCCACTCCCCCCAGTGTAGCGATGGAGGTTGAGGCTAGTCAGGGTGGGGAGGAGGGCGGTAGCGCCCCCCCTCCCACCCCTGAGGCGTCTCTAGTAGGAACACCCACGAACCGCCAGTAATGGCTCATACGACCCGTGGGTGTTCATTGCCGGTACTGCAGGCCAACCTCAATCACTGTCGCCGGGCACAGGACCTTATGGTCCATAGCCTGGCGAGCTTTGGTGTTGGCCTGGCGGTGGCCGCGGAGCCCTTCTGTGTCCCTGACCACCCACAAATGGTTCGGAGACCTGGAGGGCTCCGTGGCGATTTGGGTTCGCCTATCGGCGAGTTTGCCCCTCTGCCCCGTGGTCGAACGGCGCAGAGGGGTGGTGATGGTAAAATGGGGGAGGTTTCTGGTCGTTGGGTGCTACATATCACCTAACTGCAGTCTCTCCGATTTTGAGGGGTATTTGGACCGGCTGAGGGACATGATTGTCCCGTATATAGCCGGTCCAGTATTGGTCCTGGGGGATTTCAATGCGAAATCCACAACGTGGGGGAACCCCAGGACCACCCCTCGTGGCAGAGAGCTGCAGGATTGGGCGGAGGGGCTGGAGCTCAGGCTGATGAACCTGGGCTCCGTGCCGACGTGCGTGAGGTGGAATGGGTGGTCGATCGTGGACGTAACGTTCGCGACCGCCCAGGCCTCACGCCGAGTGTCCAACTGGCGGGTCTGGGAGGGGGATACTCTCTCGGACCACTGCTACATTTTGATGGTAGTGGCAGTGGTCTCTGACCCGCCGGTGGACACGCCCCTCCTCCGACGGTGTGGCGCCCCTTCGTTGCCTAGATGGGCGACGAAGCGACTAGACGAGGACCTATTGAGGGCCGTGATTATCGGTTCCGCCTAGCCTACGGCCAGGGAGCGTGGACCTGAGGAGGGGGCGACTTGGTTCCGGGAGACATTACATATGATTTGTGATGTTGCGATGCCCTGGATCCGAGCCTGCCCCCAGAGAAGATCAGCGTACTGGTGGTCGGGCGAATTGGCTGAGCTGAGACGTATGTCCAGCCGCGCCCGACGCCGGTACGTCCGCGCTCGGCGCCGCCACTTTAGAGGTGGCGGCGACCCGGAGTCGGCGGTGGCCGGTCTGGAGGAACTCTACGGAGAATATAGATCGTCTGCCGAGGCCCTCAAGACGGCAATTGCCATGGCCAAGGCCAAAGCCTGGAGTGAGCTCCTGCTCACTCTCCGTGACGATCCGTGGGGGCGCCCGTATAAAACGGTGCTTGGGAAGCTCCGCTAATGGGCGCCCCCTATCACGGAGAGTATGGACTCGGAGTTCTTGGGACGCGTAGTTGGTACCCTCTTCCCCCCCACAACTGGGGAGGAGGAGCGTGAGGAACGCGTCCCGGAGCCGACCAATTTAGATTGGTCGGACGAACTCCGGGTCTCCGAGTGGGAGCTGTCCGTGGCCCTCCGGGAGCGTCAAGGTAGGGGGAAGAAAGCCCCCGGACCTGACGGCGTTCCCGGCGGAATCATGGCCTTGGCACTGCAGGTCCTCGCCCCGGCTTTCAGGAGCATCTTGGATGCAAGCCTAAGCCGGGGGACCTTCCCCAGATGTTGGAAAGAGGCGGTCCTTGTCCTTCTCCACAAGAGTGGGAAACCCAAGGATTCTCCTTCCGCTTACCGGCCGGTGTGTTTGCTCGACGAGGCGGGCAAGCTGTTCGACAGCTGAGCGACAGCCAGTTTGGATTCCGGAGGGGGCGGTCCACTATAGACGCTTTAGAGCGTCTGCGCCTCCTCCGGGAAGCGGCTGTCGCCCAGGGCGGGGTGTTGATCGCCGTATCATTGGATATCTCCAATGCATTCAACACCCTGCCCTGGAAGGAGATAGAGAGGGCCCTTGAACATTTCGAGGTGCCTCTCTATCTCCGGGCGGTGCTCAGGGACTACCTCCGCGGCAGAGAGGTAGGATTCACCGGCCGGTATGGTATTCCATACCGGAGGGAGATGTGCCGAGGGGTTCCGCAGGGATCGGTCCTTGGACCATTCCTGTGGAACCTCGGATATGACGCGGCACTAAGGGTTTCCCAGCCCGCCGCAACGGGTGTCATCTGTTACGCGGATGACACCCTGCTATATGCGGTGGGAAGGGATTGGGGAGGGGCAGGACGCCTCGTGGAGTCCGCCCTGGACTGTGTTGTTGGCCGGATTCGGGGTATGGGGCTGGTTGTGGCCGCCGCGAAGACCGAGGCGATTTGGATGTACAAACCACGGCTGGTTGTGGCCGCCCCAAGATTTCCGGATCCGGTCGTCGATACCCCCGTCGAGGTCAAGCTCACGATGAAATATCTGGGCCTGATCCTCGACGGTCGATGGCGCTTCGAAGAACACTTCGGTCTCCTGGGCCCCCGATTGGAGAGGACAGCAGCCGCTCTCGCGAGGCTGCTGCCCAATATCGGGGGCCCCCAGATGAAGGTCCGCCGCCTCTATTCGTGTGTGGTGCAGTCTATTGCCATTTATGGGGCCCCCGTATGGTACCGTTCGCTCGAGGTCACCGGCGATCCCGACAACTCTTTGAGAGGGTTCGTCGCCGGCTGTCCCTGCGGATCATACGGGGTTACCGCACCATCTCCACCGAGGTGGCGGGCCTCCTGGCTGTTGCTCCGCCCCTTCAATTGGAGGCGGCGGAATGGGCGACTGTATATCAGATCACTTGCCGGTTCCGCCGCCCCTATGGGGTGGAGCTTACAGACGAGGAGCAGCAGGATTGCAGGAGTCGAATTGGGTTGACCTTTCACCTGACCCAGGTGCTCACCGGAAAGGGTTGTTTCGGTGAGTACCTACATTGGGTGGGGAAAGAGCCGGCGGCACAGTGTCACCACTGTGGCGAGGAGGTGGACACGGCGCGGCATACTCTGGAGGAGTGCCCGGCATTGGCAGAGCCGCGACGTGTCCTTAGAGCCGCGGTGGAAGGGTGGGACCTCTCGCTCCCGGTCTTGGTCGACCACTTGATCGAGAGCGAGAGGTCGTGGAAGGCGGTGGCCTCCTTCTGCGAGACTGTGATGTCTCGGACGGAGGCCGCCGAACGAGCCCGGGAAAGGGACCCGGGCTCGACGAGGAGAGCGATGGCGGGGGGGCGTCCCCCGCGTCGTCGGGCACCGCCCCGTAATCCAGAGAGGAACACGGGGGCGGTGCCGAGAGGTAGGAGTGCAGCGGCGGGGGGCCCTCTCCCCGTCGTTCTTCTGTGCCCCATGTGAGGGGGGCGGCGTCTGGGGGGTGGGCGCGAGGAGTGATCCCCTCCTCGCGTCAACTTGTGCCTTCCCGTAGTGGGGGGGCTGTGGGTTTGTCCCCGGTATTGGCGGTGCGTAGGGGGCGGGGTAGCCGTCCCCACCATCGCCGTGGATTGCCCTCACCCCGGAGGGCGGAGGATGGCGGGCCCGCGGGATTGAGCTGACCCCGGCCCCTGGGGGGGAGCTAGTCTCTCCCCCCCGAGATGGACCGTCACCCCGGAGGAACCTTTACCCGGTCCCTTGTAGGGGGTGTCGGCCATCTACCGGAGACGGGCTCCGGTGGGGTGGCGCGTGGGTGGTGGGGTGGGGAGCGTCGGGGCGTGCGAGTGCGCCTCCGACGACCCTTCCTTGTCGGTGTCGGCGCCTTCTTGCCCTGGCCGGGCGGCGGTGGTACCCCTTAGGGGGTCACACACTGCTGCTGCCCCGAGCAGCGCACGTAGGCTCCGGGAGCTGTGGGTGGACCGAACTGGGGTTCGGGAAGCCCAACTCGAAGGCTCCAGGGATGGGGACACCGGGCGGGTCCCTCCGCCCGGGGTCTGATATTAGGTAGGGCACGGGGGGAGCTTCACTCCCCTCCAGGGCGGTTTGTTAGCTAAGGGGGTGGCCAGTTGAGTTCTCGGAGATCCTGGCCCCCCCCCCCTTTACAATAGCTTAGGTGGGAGTGCGGTTTTAGTGGGTAGAGGCTGGCCGGAGAGTCCTCTGGACAGTCCCACATAACCCCCCCATGACTCCCCTCAGGGGGCCAGGGTATGCCTAACGCATTTCCGCACTATAAAAAAAAAAAAAAAAGGGTACATGATTAGAGAGGAATTGGAGAGGGATCTATTGGTAGGAAGGACGAGTATGAGGGCGTGGGAATATGAAAGAAGCTGAATGAAGGAAAAGGGGGGCACTTAGCGAGGAAATGCTGGTTGGAGGTAAGAGAAAGAGCAAGGAGGGGTAGGGCGTTGGAGGGATGGGAGGAGGAGTGGAGAAGGTTTTATGAGGGTAAGGGATGGAGTATAGAGGAGTTAGAGGAAATGAGGAGCGAAGGAAGGCTGAGGGGGGAAGAACTGGTAAAAAAGGAGAAAAATGCGCAGAGGGAGGAGAGATGGAGAAGGATAAGGGAGTCAAGATATAATAAATGGTATGGGATGGTGAAGGGAGAGGGTGTGCCAGGGTATTTGAAGAAAATTGGGAGGAGAAGAGGTGGTAACTCATAGCGGGGTACAGATTAGGGAGTAAAATGAAAGGGGGGAGGTATTGGGAGGAGGAGAGCAGAAGGAGCTGTAGGATATGTGGGAGAGGGGTAGAATCGTGGGAGCATATGTGGGAGGAGTGTACGGATTGGGGGGGAAATAAAGGATGGCAGGAAGTGGTGACGGAAGTGCTAGGGGAGGAAGGGGAAGGGGAGGTGTGGATGAAGATAGTGGAAGAGATGCGAGAAAGGATGAACACCGGAACCGGGGGTCCAGAGAGTGAATGATGGTATGAGTTGTGAATGAGTATGGTGTGTTTTCTCTCTCTCTCGAAATGTCGAAATGCAGATTAAGAGAAGTGGATGATTTTTTGTTATTTATTTTTTATGTATTTCTTTTATTTTTTGTATGTTCTCCTTGTAAGCGGAGCGGAGGTCCGCAGTTGTACCCCGCAAAGGGAATAAACTATTCTATCTATCTATCTATCTATTGGTGTAATAATATTGTTGTGTTGGGGCACACGATGTGGCACACGGTGGGTCAGTGGATAGAGCGCGCGACTGCGACCAGGCGGTCTCGAGTTCAAATCCCCGCGCCCGGGCACCTCTTGAATTAATTCAATGTGCTTTTTTAAAAAAAAACTGTGGTGCCCAAGGTGGTTCGGAACCCACCTTAATAAAAAGTAGGTGCCGCTGAAATAGGCGATAGGGAGAGCTGGTTAAAGGTGAGAGGTGTGGAACGGGATTTGAAACCCTGAGGGGACCAAATATCCAAGACATACATACATATTGTTGTGTTAATGCAAATTAATGGGCATGAACTCCTCCTGATACATTTACGATTCATTACTTTTTTACCGAGATTTTACTATGTTTCATATAACCCACATTTGCAGAATAAATTACAGCTGTTAAAGTCGATGGGTCGACTCACCGCGTTAATATTCCATCCATGAATGAAGTTGAAGTAACTTGGAGCTTGAGTCATCAATGTAAGGAAACCCCATCCAGCACTCCAGTGTGCAGCAGTAGTAATCCAAACAGGACGCGATGTCAAGATGGATTTCCATGGTATCGCAACTACCCCTTCCTCAACAGATGTACCAAGATTATCCAAAATATATTTCTTCTCTTCTTCTGTTATTCGAGGATGTTGTTGGGGAGAGTCGTGTACAAGGAAAAGCCACAAACCATACCTATGGTAGAAGTGTCACAATTTAATATCGGAACAAATCTGTCTTAGCAATTTAATATCTAAATTCACGTTCCTGATTGCGCTTGAAACGTTAATACAGTAGTGTCTCGGTATATGTGAAATAGATGTACACGATGTTTGGGAACAATTCATCCCCACTACGATCGTTTCAATCATGAAACTTTTACGTTTTTAGTTATTTTTTATGAAACATTCGCCTACATCTTTGTGACGAGTTTATAAATAAAATGAGACCAAACATGACACAATTCGAAACATATTTGTTTCTTCAATTTACGATACGGTAGAACCACGATTATCCAAACCGTTCTGAACCTAAGCCTTTATAAAATTCTTATGCCTTCTATGTTACATATTGTAATGTTTATTAATACTTGTTTATTATAAGACAAATATAATACAAACTAAAATAGTAAAGAGGGCTTATAACCACGTGTCTTATGATTAACGTCCAGCTCGACTGCCGCGCTCTCTTAGGCCGTCCGCACACGGGTCGATTTTCGATTTGGTCGACGCGATTCCAGTCGCATGCCACTCCCCCTCCACTTGACTTCCTATGCATGTTTATAGGAATCCAGTCGCATGCGACTTCCCCTCCACGGTTGATCGTCGATTTGGTCAACTTCGTACGTCTTGATTTACGATTCATGCATTCATTTGTGGCTTTCTCGATTTGCGTTTTTCACACATCAAGAAACGCGTTTTCATTTTCAAAAAAAATTAAACCGACTTCGAAAAAACGCACTAAAGAGTATAAAAAAGTGTGAAATAAAAAAAAACTATTTAAAAAGAAAAAACGCACTAAAAAGTATAATATAATTTCCATTTAATTTATGTGAATACACACGAACTTAAATACAATACAATCTTTTCTGAGGCGGCGCAAATATATTATTTAAATATAAATATATTAGTATTTAGAAGAATTTAAGGATTTTCGTAATTTCCAGTGTCGAAAATTTTCTGTGTCGAAAAAATTGTATTAAATAAAAACAAAAAAAAAGAAAAAAAACATATCACAAAAAAAGAAAGCGAAGAAAAAAAGGCACATACAGATCGAATTGAGTAACCGCCTCCTTTTTCGAAGTCGGTTAAAAATGAGCAGTTCTAGTGATGAGGAGGCCTGCTTTATGTATCTATGGTACCGGCGGATGAAAAGAAGAAGAAACCGCAAATTATGGGTGAAATTATTTTCTGACCCCAATGGCATCACTGCCTTGGCAGTGGAATTATTGCATTTAAGGGTCTGGACTTGAATCCCTAGTGTGTGTAACTCACACACCGCTACGTATATACGTACACGAAAATGTAAGGGTTCGGCATTCCCAATGGCATTTCTCTAGCACGCTCATTTCGGTGCTCTACTCGGGCACAATCGCTAGATAAAAGATGAATCTAGGGGGGACGCATACTGAAATCGCCTATTTTTTGCGTTTTCGAAGTGTAATTTACATTATTCGGCAGCCCTTAGGGAGCCGCACGTAGCAAAGGGCGCACGACAGTGCTGCCGCAGTCAAGTGAGATGCATTTTCTTCAATATCGAGAGATTTAGGGTTCGTTTAGAAAAAGTGACAGGCGTCCCCCCTTGCGGGGACACATACAATGTGAATGCAGCCTTCATTACTTTAAACCTTACGTATTTAAACGCATAGTTTGCGGAATTCGAGAGTACATTACAAAACGGAGAGTTCTGGCAAACTATAGTTTTGTCACTTCCCACTACGAACGCTATGTCTGTCTCAGATCATTCAGTCACTGCAGTTACCGGCGACTCCGCCCGTACTCGGAGATGCCGGTAAAACAGAGAACGAGAAAAAAGGCACTGCGGATAAGTTAGGATTCATACGCAACACGACGTCACTGTAGGGCTGATTCGAGTGAGTGTGTGTATCGCGTGTACGTGTGCCTAAGCTTGACTGGCAGTGCCCCGACGAGCTCGCACACACACGCTCGGGCAGCGCGTACGTGTGCCCAGGCGAATGGCAAGGGTTCGGTGTTCGCCAAACCATTTCTCTAGTACACGCATTTCGGTGCTCTACTCGGGCACAATCGCTAGATAAAAGATGAATCTAGAGGGGACGTATCCCAAAAATGACCTAATTGTACAATTTCAAGGGGATATTTCAAATATTCGGCAGCATGCTGACCGGGACACTCTCCGAGCAGGCTCGACTAGCAGTGCCCCGACGCGCTCTGCCAGTCGAGCCTGCTCGGAGTGTCTCCCGGTCAGCATGCTGCCGAATATTTGAAATATCCCCTTGAAATCGCACAATTAGGTCATTTTTAGGATACGTCCCCTCTAGATTCATCTTTTATCTAGCAATTGTGCCCGAGTAGAGCACCGAAATGCGTGTACTAGAGAAATGGTTTGGCGAACACCGAACCCTTGCCATTCGCCTGGGCACACGTACGCGCTGCCCGAGCGTGTTTGTGTGGGAGCGCGTCGGGGCACTGCTAGTCGAGCCTGCTCGGAGAGTCTCCCGGTCAGCATGCTGCCGAATATTTGAAATATCCCCTTGAAATCGCACAATTAGGTCATTTTTAGGATACGTCCCCTCTAGATTCATCTTTTATCTAGCAATTGTGCCCGAGTAGAGCACCGAAATGCGCGTACTAGAGAAATGGTTTGGCGAACACCGAACCCATGCCGTTCGTCTGGGTACACGTACGCGCCGCAAGCAGCGAGAGAGATTGTGTAGCAACACTCTCACTCGGGCACACCGCATGCATCAGAGTACATACGTCACGCTCACTGATGGAGCAGACTGCTTACGCAGTTGCTGCTGTCACCGCCGAGGCGCTGCTGTTTGCTCCTCGCATTCAACTCTAAAAGAAAATGTGCCCAGCTCCCCTACTAGACGAAAATGCTAACTCAGCTTCTTGTAGCGGCCACTCGTTGGTTTTGGCGTGACCATCTTCAAGGTCACATTGAGATCCACACCCTTAATATGCTTGAATAAAAGAAATTGTAAAAGAGATGTAAAGCAGTGTATTATTAACATAAAATATATATATATATAAGTAGGATATATACACCGGTTCTGGCACACCACTTATCATTGTGGGTAGATTCCTACCTTACCGACGCAGCTGAACCAGCAGGTTCTGTTCCATGCTAACATAACCATATAGCGAGAGCATATTTTGCGGGGGGCGGGGTGAGGGGAATTTTCATGGTGGTATTGCGTAAGCCACCGTTCGTAGGCGAGGGGGGAGGGGGAGGGGGGGATTTTTAGTTTTCCTGGTATTGCATTTAAGATCAGCTTCCTGGTATTGCGTGAGCCCTGGTATGTTTATAATAATATAAACATCCTGTCGGCGGCGGGAGTCGCGATATCGGATCTCTGTTCTCATTCGGTTTATCATTTTTTAAATAAACATCCTTTGGCTCTGATCACATCTCTCTCTCTCATTATCATTTCTCTCCTCGTCTTTATTGTATATTCGTAATATCAACATCCTTTCGACGATCGACATCGAGTCGCCAAGCCGCGATATCTGACCACAGCATCTGTTTTCACTCAGTCTTTCATTATCATTTCTTTCCTCTTCTGTATTGTACGGAGTGGGGGGGAGGGGTGGAAGGTATCAAAATGAATCAGTAGGGCACGATAGGCTGCGAATGCAGTCATACGCGAACGTTCCGTCGTTTGATGCATTTAAAGTTATTCCAAGTATATCGTGCGTGAGGTATCAAGATGATTGAAACGTGTAAAAATATGTTAAAGTGTTTGACACGCATGTCAATGCTAGTGAAAACCATGTACGAGTATCGCGAATGGCATCGTTCGTACATCGAGTCTCTGCAGTGCTGTGTAAATTATCTATCATGTGCAAAGGAGCAATTATCGATAGGCGAGAAATTTAGTTTAACATCGACTATGTGCCGTATGAAAACTTTGAACGTTTCGCTGAATCATCGTTTTTCCTCGTCGCGCGTCGGTAGAGGTTTGTACGATCGCAGAGGTGCGAGAGCGTCGACGCTTCGTTGGGAAAATATCGAGTCGGCGTTTAAAAGTCGCATATCGAGCGGCATCGTTATCAACGTCGAACACATCGACCCGAAACAATTTCTACAGCACGCAAAACGAATAATTACAGGACGCGTTACGGAATTTTTAAACATGCATTCATCGTTGAAAGCTAACGTAACGTTGGAAGCGGAATTCATGCAGCGCGCCAACGAGGTTTCCGTGAAAAGTTTCGGCACGCGGAACGTTGCATTGTTTCGGACGAGCAATCTACGACAGTGGTACCAGAAAGACGTTGTGCCCGCGATTTTGACATCGTTGGAGGAGTTTCAAGAGCGAGACAGCGGGTGGGCGCTGTCTAAGATATTACATCTGATTGTAAACTTTAGCAAATATCAACCGTTGCAAGCCGGTTGCGCCGCTACAATCGACGTGCCTCGAGCGATACAGTTGAAAAAAGCGATCGTGAACGTGAAGAGCAACGACAATGCATGCTTTTTTTGGGCGATCGTGGCAGGTCTTTATCCGGTCGTGAGAAATCCGTCGCGTGTGTCGGCGTATCCGCACTACAAAGACGTGCTTCCGAAAACCGAAGGTTTTCAACTACCTATATCGTTCAAAGACATCCGGAAATTTGAACGAGAAAATGACGTTTCCGTGAACGTGTTCGAATGGGTGCGCAAGAAATGCGTAACGCTGCATTTGACCGAGAAGAAACGGGAGGGAAGACACGTCAACTTGCTGTTTCTACAGAATGCTGCAAAGACGCATGGACATTTCATGTGTATACGAAATTTATCACGATTAGTTTCGTCACAGCTTAGCAAGTTGAATCATCAGAAGTATATTTGCGATCGGTAAGTTGCATTTTTTTTTGTTTTTTAAATTGTTTGAAGGAAAAAAGACATAATTTTATCCCCTTCCCACAGATGCTTACAATATTTTCCCACGCCGGAGAGATTAAACGTTCATACGACCGACTGCGAACGGATGAACGATTGCGCTCTGGAGCTTCCAATATCGGAAGAAGATAAGTGGTTACGGTTTAAGAAGTACACGAACAAAGAGCAGGCGCCGTTCGTAATCTATGCCGACTCGGAGTGTCTGCTGCTGCCCGAGGGACGGGAAGGACAAGACCGCGCGGCACGCGTACAGTATCAACACCACCACGCGTTTAGCATAGGATACTACATGCATTGCCGCTACGACGAATCTTTGTGCGAGTATCAGGTTTATCGCGATAAAGAGGGATGCACCGCATGGTTCGCGAACAGGTTGTACGAACTCAGTCATAAATTACAGCCGATATTCGATCGAACGGTACCGATGAATCCGCTAACCGAAACGGAAAAGTTAAATTTTCGTACGGCTACGCATTGTCATGTCTGCGAGAAACCGTTCGACACTTCCGACGCGACGAGGGTGCGCGATCATTGCCATTTCACGGGCGCGTATCGCGGTCCGGCTCATAGCGACTGTAATTTAAGCTATCAATCTTCGTACGTGATACCCGTGGTTTTCCATAATTTATCGGGATACGACACCCATTTCATTATCAAAGAATTAGCTAACTCGTTCGAGGGGCGGATAGACGTGTTGCCATTGACGAAAGAGAAGTATATCTCTTTCACGAAGAACGTTCCTATCGAGAGACAGCAGGGTGAAGCGCGAAAGTATGCAAAGTTTTTGAAATTCCGCTTCATCGACTCGTTCAAGTTCTTGAACTCGAGTCTGGACAAGCTGTCGTCGTACTTGGACGAAAGTAAATTACGCATCGTGCGAGGAGAATTTGCACATCTTTCCCGCGACGATTTCAAACTATTGACCAGAAAAGGCGTTTTTCCGTACGACTATCTGACATCGTACGACAAATTAAGCGATACGTGTTTGCCGCCGCGTGAAGCATTTTATAATCGGTTGTACGGCAGCGAGATATCCGACGTCGATTACCTTCACGCGAATACGGTTTGGTCGCGTTTCGCTGTACAAACGCTTGGGCAGTACAGCGATTTATATTTAAAATTGGACGTGCTGTTGTTGGCGGATGTTTTTGAAAATTTTCGCGATGACTGTCTCGAGAATTACAAGCTCGATCCGGCGCATTATTACACGCTCCCCGGTTTCGCGTGGGACGTGATGTTAAAAATGACAAAGATCGAATTGGAGTTGTTGACCGACGTCGACATGCTTTTGTTCGTGGAGCGGGGAATACGCGGCGGATTGAGCCAGTGTTCTCACAGATATGCACACGCCAACAATAAATATTTGTCTACGCACGACTCGACCAAACCGTCCACCTACTTAATGTATTTCGACGTAAATAATTTGTACGGTTGGGCAATGTCGCAACCTCTGCCGCACAGAGACTTTCGATGGGTGAACGCGGATAATTTCGACGTCGAATCCATTCCGACAGATAGTCCCGTAGGATACATTTTGGAGGTGGATTTAGAGTATCCGCGCGAAATTCACGATGCTCACGCGGATCTTCCGTTTTGTCCAAGTCACGACACGGCTACCGACTCGAGTACACAGAAAAAGTTGATGGCAACGCTTCGCGATAAGGAACGATACGTTGTACATTACCGATACCTCCAGCAATGTTTAAAACATAATCTGAAATTGGGGAAAATACATCGAATTCTGGAGTTTCAGCAGTCACGATGGTTGTACAACTACATCGATTTGAACACGAAATTACGCGCTAACGCCACCAATGATTTTTCAAAAAATTTGTTTAAATTAATGAACAATGCCGTGTTTGGAAAAACTATGGAGAATGTTCGAAATCATAAGATCGTGAAATTACTTTCTCGATGGAGCGGTAGACACGGCGTCGAACGATTGATAGCCAGGCCAAATTTTCATAGCTGCACGGTGTTCTCCGAGGACTTTGTCGCGATTCAGCTGAAAAAGCTGCTAGTTAAATTTTTCAAACCAATCTACGTAGGCATGTCAATATTAGATATTTCAAAATTTCATTTGTACAGCTTTCATTACGAATACATGCACCCAAAGTTCCAGCAAAATTGTAAGATTTTGTACACTGACACGGATAGCTTGATATACCAGATCGCTTGCGATGACGCGTACGAGGAACTGTTGAAACGCGATATCCACAGATACGACACAAGCAATTATGCCGCGAACAACGTTTACGGTGTTCCGCTCGCGAACAATAAACAGCTCGGTTTGATGAAGGATGAAAACGGCGGTAAAATTATGACTGAGTTCGTAGGGCTTCGTTCGAAAATGTATGCGATTCGCGTGCACGGCGATCAGGATACTAAAAAGATCAAAGGTATCAGGACAAACGTTACCGCTCGGGATATAAGTTTCGATGACTATGTCGAATGTCTTCGCAATCATACGGAAAAGAGCGTTACCGGTAATCGCATAGTGTCCGTACGGCATGAGGTGTATTCGATGTCTGAAAAGAAATTAGCGTTGAGCCCGCATGACGATAAGCGGTATATTTGCAGCAATTTGGTCGATACTCTTCCTTGGGGACATTACAACATCAATTAAGAAATCATATTTCATCGTCGTAAAAAGAAAGTGGTAGGGAGATTATGTGTATATAACTGTCGGGGAGGGGATTGTTGATCTTATCTGTAAAAAAAAGAAGTGGTAGGGAGACATCATATAAAACGACGTATTCCGAGCTTCAAGCTTCAGATCGAGACAACCATCGCTAAAAACGTAGACGCCGCAAGATGCAGTACAACCGCCATCCGTCCACTGAATGTGAACGTTCGCACGCCGAGGAGCCGCACAAAAAGAGGAGACTAAATAATATGTAAGTAGAAAGATGAAAAAATTGTGAAAAAAAAGAAATTTAGAAAAACGTCTAATTTTTTATTTGTAATCTGTTGCAGGGTTTCTCAACAGCAGCCCATATCGCGATCATCGATGATGCAATCGTCGAGGAGTTTGCGCAGCGCACGGGTCTTGAGTCGACGATATTCCATAGCCGGCAATTATTTTAAATACCTTGAAATTGGTGTGCGCGTCGGCGATGACATTTGCGTGGAACTGGCTATAGGAGATAACCGCGATAACGAGATCACATTTTTCCTGGACGCATGGACAGAGCTGTTGCGCACGAAGGAGTATATTTCCGATTTAGTTTCATCGATACAGTGTCGAAAAATGAGCGATGATGTAACGTTAGAAATAGTTAATCGTAATGGTATGAATCTAATCAAATTGTCGAATCAGTTCGTAGCTCTGTACGTCACAGAAAAAACTATGCATAACTTGTACAATCTTGAATTCTGCGTACACAACATGTATTCATGGCTGATCGACAATGTTCCCGCGGTGACTGCTAAATTTATGAATTTCGCCGGTACAGTGAAGTATAGCAACGCAAAGAATGTTACGAAAGCGATCGTCGAGAGCGAATCCTTCGATCAAAGTTCATTGATCGATTGCGAACTAGCGGCTTCGTGCGCCGACATCATCGCGACGTTCGCGTAAAATAGATAGGTTAAAAATATATATAATGTGTGTGTGTGTGTGTGTGTGGGTGTGTGTGTGTAAAAATTATTTGAGAAGGTCTTTTGTAACGATACATTATTTTAACAATAAAATTATTCGAGAATATCTCTTTTGTATTTTTATTTTATTGCAAATGTTCGTACACCATTTGAGATAGAAACTACCTGATTTTTTATAATCAATTAGAAGCATTGGTTTATGAAATGATATGCAGAAAAGATTTTCCAAAAGATTATATTTTACAAAGGTTACACGCAAAAATAAAAAAGGTATTTTATAAAACTTTTCTATTTGGACCCTTAATGAAAATTTAAAATATATGTTTTGTAGATCTATGTTGGTTATACACATGCTGAAAATTTCTTCTGATCACAACGGCAATGTACACATTTATGATAGTTTTAATGCTAATCATTTGAACCATGATGTAATAGATTATTCGAATATCCTTTATAAATATAATAAGAAATATATATATATATATTTCACGTCAGATACAGGTACAGGTACAGGTACAGATACAGATACAGGTACAGATACAGGTACAGATACAGGTACAGGTATAGCGCATGCACAGCATGGCGGTTGAACAGTACGCAGTATGGCTGTTGTACAGTACCCAGTATGACTGTTGTACAGTACCCAGTATGGCTGTTGTACATCTATCCATGAATCTCTCAAGATTGGTCGACGTATTTCTTTATACATGTTCACGATTAATATCTTAATATTGTCACGAAAGCTTATTCCGAAGTTCTCCAGCCGATCGCCGTCAATGATGTTGTCCATATCGTCTTTTCACCTTCTCCTTCAAGGCCTCGAACGTTTGCATTTGCGAATCATTCACAGCACAGGTACAGGCACAGGTAGAGGTTCAGGTACAGGTACAGGTACAGTGCATGTACAGGTATAACACATGTACAGTACGAAGCACTGTCTGGAAACTGAAATGGAAACGGAGGAAGGGGAGGCTTGGTGGTTGAGGTTAGGATAGCATTAGGATAGGGCTAGGATAGGGTTAGGATAGGCGAGGGAGATGTCGAAAAATATAGATTTAACGACTGGTCACATGCAATTGCATGTGACTGGTCAACTCACGTGAAGAGCTAGCTCATCACGTATGATGACCAGTCGTTTCATCTATATTTTTCGACATCTCCCTCGCCTATCCTAACCCTATCCTAGCCCTATCCTAATGCTATCCTAACCTCAACCACCAAGCCTCCCCTTCCTCCGTTTCCATTTCAGTTTCCAGACAGTGCTTCGTACTGTACATGTGTTATACCTGTACATGCACTGTACCTGTACCTGTACCTGAACCTCTACCTGTGCCTGTACCTGTGCTGTGAATGATTCGCAAATGCAAACGTTCGAGGCCTTGAAGGAGAAGGTGAAAAGACGATATGGACAACATCATTGACGGCGATCGGCTGGAGAACTTCGGAATAAGCTTTCGTGACAATATTAAGATATTAATCGTGAACATGTATAAAGAAATACGTCGACCAATCTTGAGAGATTCATGGATAGATGTACAACAGCCATACTGGGTACTGTACAACAGTCATACTGGGTACTGTACAACAGCCATACTGCGTACTGTTCAACCGCCATGCTGTGCATGCGCTATACCTGTACCTGTATCTGTACCTGTATCTGTATCTGTACCTGTACCTGTACCTGTATCTGACGTGAAATATATATATATATATTTCTTATTATATTTATAAAGGATATTCGAATAATCTATTACATCATGGTTCAAATGATTAGCATTAAAACTATCATAAATGTGTACATTGCCGTTGTGATCAGAAGAAATTTTCAGCATGTGTATAACCAACATAGATCTACAAAACATATATTTTAAATTTTCATTAAGGGTCCAAATAGAAAAGTTTTATAAAATACCTTTTTTATTTTTGCGTGTAACCTTTGTAAAATATAATCTTTTGGAAAATCTTTTCTGCATATCATTTCATAAACCAATGCTTCTAATTGATTATAAAAAATCAGGTAGTTTCTATCTCAAATGGTGTACGAACATTTGCAATAAAATAAAAATACAAAAGAGATATTCTCGAATAATTTTATTGTTAAAATAATGTATCGTTACAAAAGACCTTCTCAAATAATTTTTACACACACACACCCACACACACACACACACACACATTATATATATTTTTAACCTATCTATTTTACGCGAACGTCGCGATGATGTCGGCGCACGAAGCCGCTAGTTCGCAATCGATCAATGAACTTTGATCGAAGGATTCGCTCTCGACGATCGCTTTCGTAACATTCTTTGCGTTGCTATACTTCACTGTACCGGCGAAATTCATAAATTTAGCAGTCACCGCGGGAACATTGTCGATCAGCCATGAATACATGTTGTGTACGCAGAATTCAAGATTGTACAAGTTATGCATAGTTTTTTCTGTGACGTACAGAGCTACGAACTGATTCGACAATTTGATTAGATTCATACCATTACGATTAACTATTTCTAACGTTACATCATCGCTCATTTTTCGACACTGTATCGATGAAACTAAATCGGAAATATACTCCTTCGTGCGCAACAGCTCTGTCCATGCGTCCAGGAAAAATGTGATTTCGTTATCGCGGTTATCTCCTATAGCCAGTTCCACGCAAATGTCATCGCCGACGCGCACACCAATTTCAAGGTATTTAAAATAATTGCCGGCTATGGAATATCGTCGACTCAAGACCCGTGCGCTGCGCAAACTCCTCGACGATTGCATCATCGATGATCGCGATATGGGCTGCTGTTGAGAAACCCTGCAACAGATTACAAATAAAAAATTAGACGTTTTTCTAAATTTCTTTTTTTTCACAATTTTTTCATCTTTCTACTTACATATTATTTAGTCTCCTCTTTTTGTGCGGCTCCTCGGCGTGCGAACGTTCACATTCAGTGGACGGATGGCGGTTGTACTGCATCTTGCGGCGTCTACGTTTTTAGCGATGGTTGTCTCGATCTGAAGCTTGAAGCTCGGAATACGTCGTTTTATATGATGTCTCCCTACCACTTCTTTTTTTTACAGATAAGATCAACAATCCCCTCCCCGACAGTTATATACACATAATCTCCCTACCACTTTCTTTTTACGACGATGAAATATGATTTCTTAATTGATGTTGTAATGTCCCCAAGGAAGAGTATCGACCAAATTGCTGCAAATATACCGCTTATCGTCATGCGGGCTCAACGCTAATTTCTTTTCAGACATCGAATACACCTCATGCCGTACGGACACTATGCGATTACCGGTAACGCTCTTTTCCGTATGATTGCGAAGACATTCGACATAGTCATCGAAACTTATATCCCGAGCGGTAACGTTTGTCCTGATACCTTTGATCTTTTTAGTATCCTGATCGCCGTGCACGCGAATCGCATACATTTTCGAACGAAGCCCTACGAACTCAGTCATAATTTTACCGCCGTTTTCATCCTTCATCAAACCGAGCTGTTTATTGTTCGCGAGCGGAACACCGTAAACGTTGTTCGCGGCATAATTGCTTGTGTCGTATCTGTGGATATCGCGTTTCAACAGTTCCTCGTACGCGTCATCGCAAGCGATCTGGTATATCAAGCTATCCGTGTCAGTGTACAAAATCTTACAATTTTGCTGGAACTTTGGGTGCATGTATTCGTAATGAAAGCTGTACAAATGAAATTTTGAAATATCTAATATTGACATGCCTACGTAGATTGGTTTGAAAAATTTAACTAGCAGCTTTTTCAGCTGAATCGCGACAAAGTCCTCGGAGAACACCGTGCAGCTATGAAAATTTGGCCTGGCTATCAATCGTTCGACGCCGTGTCTACCGCTCCATCGAGAAAGTAATTTCACGATCTTATGATTTCGAACATTCTCCATAGTTTTTCCAAACACGGCATTGTTCATTAATTTAAACAAATTTTTTGAAAAATCATTGGTGGCGTTAGCGCGTAATTTCGTGTTCAAATCGATGTAGTTGTACAACCATCGTGACTGCTGAAACTCCAGAATTCGATGTATTTTCCCCAATTTCAGATTATGTTTTAAACATTGCTGGAGGTATCGGTAATGTACAACGTATCGTTCCTTATCGCGAAGCGTTGCCATCAACTTTTTCTGTGTACTCGAGTCGGTAGCCGTGTCGTGACTTGGACAAAACGGAAGATCCGCGTGAGCATCGTGAATTTCGCGCGGATACTCTAAATCCACCTCCAAAATGTATCCTACGGGACTATCTGTCGGAATGGATTCGACGTCGAAATTATCCGCGTTCACCCATCGAAAGTCTCTGTGCGGCAGAGGTTGCGACATTGCCCAACCGTACAAATTATTTACGTCGAAATACATTAAGTAGGTGGACGGTTTGGTCGAGTCGTGCGTAGACAAATATTTATTGTTGGCGTGTGCATATCTGTGAGAACACTGGCTCAATCCGCCGCGTATTCCCCGCTCCACGAACAAAAGCATGTCGACGTCGGTCAACAACTCCAATTCGATCTTTGTCATTTTTAACATCACGTCCCACGCGAAACCGGGGAGCGTGTAATAATGCGCCGGATCGAGCTTGTAATTCTCGAGACAGTCATCGCGAAAATTTTCAAAAACATCCGCCAACAACAGCACGTCCAATTTTAAATATAAATCGCTGTACTGCCCAAGCGTTTGTACAGCGAAACGCGACCAAACCGTATTCGCGTGAAGGTAATCGACGTCGGATATCTCGCTGCCGTACAACCGATTATAAAATGCTTCACGCGGCGGCAAACACGTATCGCTTAATTTGTCGTACGATGTCAGATAGTCGTACGGAAAAACGCCTTTTCTGGTCAATAGTTTGAAATCGTCGCGGGAAAGATGTGCAAATTCTCCTCGCACGATGCGTAATTTACTTTCGTCCAAGTACGACGACAGCTTGTCCAGACTCGAGTTCAAGAACTTGAACGAGTCGATGAAGCGGAATTTCAAAAACTTTGCATACTTTCGCGCTTCACCCTGCTGTCTCTCGATAGGAACGTTCTTCGTGAAAGAGATATACTTCTCTTTCGTCAATGGCAACACGTCTATCCGCCCCTCGAACGAGTTAGCTAATTCTTTGATAATGAAATGGGTGTCGTATCCCGATAAATTATGGAAAACCACGGGTATCACGTACGAAGATTGATAGCTTAAATTACAGTCGCTATGAGCCGGACCGCGATACGCGCCCGTGAAATGGCAATGATCGCGCACCCTCGTCGCGTCGGAAGTGTCGAACGGTTTCTCGCAGACATGACAATGCGTAGCCGTACGAAAATTTAACTTTTCCGTTTCGGTTAGCGGATTCATCGGTACCGTTCGATCGAATATCGGCTGTAATTTATGACTGAGTTCGTACAACCTGTTCGCGAACCATGCGGTGCATCCCTCTTTATCGCGATAAACCTGATACTCGCACAAAGATTCGTCGTAGCGGCAATGCATGTAGTATCCTATGCTAAACGCGTGGTGGTGTTGATACTGTACGCGTGCCGCGCGGTCTTGTCCTTCCCGTCCCTCGGGCAGCAGCAGACACTCCGAGTCGGCATAGATTACGAACGGCGCCTGCTCTTTGTTCGTGTAGTTCTTAAACCGTAACCACTTATCTTCTTCCGATATTGGAAGCTCCAGAGCGCAATCGTTCATCCGTTCGCAGTCGGTCGTATGAACGTTTAATCTCTCCGGCGTGGGAAAATATTGTAAGCATCTGTGGGAAGGGGATAAAATTATGTCTTTTTTCCTTCAAACAATTTAAAAAACAAAAAAAAATGCAACTTACCGATCGCAAATATACTTCTGATGATTCAACTTGCTAAGCTGTGACGAAACTAATCGTGATAAATTTCGTATACACATGAAATGTCCATGCGTCTTTGCAGCATTCTGTAGAAACAGCAAGTTGACGTGTCTTCCCTCCCGTTTCTTCTCGGTCAAATGCAGCGTTACGCATTTCTTGCGCACCCATTCGAACACGTTCACGGAAACGTCATTTTCTCGTTCAAATTTCCGGATGTCTTTGAACGATATAGGTAGTTGAAAACCTTCGGTTTTCGGAAGCACGTCTTTGTAGTGCGGATACGCCGACACACGCGACGGATTTCTCACGACCGGATAAAGACCTGCCACGATCGCCCAAAAAAAGCATGCATTGTCGTTGCTCTTCACGTTCACGATCGCTTTTTTCAACTGTATCGCTCGAGGCACGTCGATTGTAGCGGCGCAACCGGCTTGCAACGGTTGATATTTGCTAAAGTTTACAATCAGATGTAATATCTTAGACAGCGCCCACCCGCTGTCTCGCTCTTGAAACTCCTCCAACGATGTCAAAATCGCGGGCACAACGTCTTTCTGGTACCACTGTCGTAGATTGCTCGTCCGAAACAATGCAACGTTCCGCGTGCCGAAACTTTTCACGGAAACCTCGTTGGCGCGCTGCATGAATTCCGCCTCCAACGTTACGTTAGCTTTCAACGATGAATGCATGTTTAAAAATTCCGTAACGCGTCCTGTAATTATTCGTTTTGCGTGCTGTAGAAATTGTTTCGGGTCGATGTGTTCGACGTTGATAACGATGCCGCTCGATATGCGACTTTTAAACGCCGACTCGATATTTTCCCAACGAAGCGTCGACGCTCTCGCACCTCTGCGATCGTACAAACCTCTACCGACGCGCGACGAGGAAATACGATGATTCAGCGAAACGTTCAAAGTTTTCATACGGCACATAGTCGATGTTAAACTAAATTTCTCGCCTATCGATAATTGCTCCTTTGCACATGATAGATAATTTACACAGCACTGCAGAGACTCGATGTACGAACGATGCCATTCGCGATACTCGTACATGGTTTTCACTAGCATTGACATGCGTGTCAAACACTTTAACATATTTTTACACGTTTCAATCATCTTGATACCTCACGCACGATATACTTGGAATAACTTTAAATGCATCAAACGACGGAACGTTCGCGTATGACTGCATTCGCAGCCTATCGTGCCCTACTGATTCATTTTGATACCTTCCACCCCTCCCCCCCACTCCGTACAATACAGAAGAGGAAAGAAATGATAATGAAAGACTGAGTGAAAACAGATGCTGTGGTCAGATATCGCGGCTTGGCGACTCCATGTCGATCGTCGAAAGGATGTTGATATTACGAATATACAATAAAGACGAGGAGAGAAATGATAATGAGAGAGAGATGTGATCAGAGCCAAAGGATGTTTATTTAAAAAATGATAAACCGAATGAGAACAGAGATCCGATATCGCGACTCCCGGCGCCGACAGGATGTTTATATTATTATAAACATACCAGGGCTCACGCAATACCAGGAAGCTGATCTTAAATGCAATACCAGGAAAACTAAAAATCCCCCCCTCCCCCTCCCCCCTCGCCTACGAACGGTGGCTTACGCAATACCACCATGAAAATTCCCCTCACCCCGCCCCCCGCAAAATATGCTCTCGCTATATGGTTATGTTAGCATGGAACAGAACCTGCTGGTTCAGCTGCGTCGGTAAGGTAGGAATCTACCCACAATGATAAGTGGTGTGCCAGAACCGGTGTATATATCCTACTTATATATACGAAAATCGCGTGGATCGGACGATTCGCGCGACTCATGGAGGTAAATTTGTGCAGTTCTTGCCAATATTTTTTGTAGTTTGATTGCATTGTACTCTTCGATGTGGTCTATGTATTTAGGTATATATATATATATTAGGTATATATTAGGTATATATTAGGTATATATTAGGTATATATTAGGTATATATATATATATATATATATATATATATATATATATATACCTAAATACATAGACCACATCGAAGAGTACAATGCAATCAAACTACAAAAAATATTGGCAAGAACTGCACAAATTTACCTCCATGAGTCGCGCGAATCGTCCGATCCACGCGATTTTCCAACTTCGCTTCCGATCGCACGCGATTAGAATCGAGGCGATTTCACATTCCCGGAGATTTCAAACGACTACTATCAACCCGTATGTGGATTCCTATGATCATGCATAGGAAGTCAAGTGGAGGGGGAGTCGCATACGAGTAGGATCGCAAAGAACATATTGACAATCGACCCCCATGCGAAAAGCGACGTGAAGCGAGGCGATTTCAATGGA
This sequence comes from Lasioglossum morio, assembly GCA_916610235.2. Taxonomy (NCBI): domain Eukaryota; kingdom Metazoa; phylum Arthropoda; class Insecta; order Hymenoptera; family Halictidae; genus Lasioglossum; species Lasioglossum morio. The sequence goes on along the minus strand of OU744324.1, from coordinate 38,861,673 downwards.
GGAGATTTTAAACGACTACTAATCAACCCGTGGGTGGATTCCTATGAACATGCATAGTAAGTCAAGTGGAGGGGGAGTGGCATGCGACTGGAATCGCATCGACCAAATCGAAAATCGACCCGTGTGCGGACGGCCTTACACACACCTGCATACATACACACATACGTACATACATAGGTATGATACTATTCCACATATACATATACTTTTTTGTAATATTTAAAAATTGAATTGTTCACTGAATTCACTGGGAGAGGGGCACGCAGTGGGTCAGTGGATAGAGCGCGCGACTGCGACCAGACGGTCGGCGAGATCGAATCTCGCGCCCGGCACCTCTGAAATAATTCAATGTGCTATTTTAAAAAACTGTGGTGCCCAAGGTGGTTCGGAACCCACCGCAATAAAAAGTAGGTCCCGCTGAAATAGGCGATAGGGAGAGTGTTGTAAAAAGGTGAAAATTGTGGTACGGGATTTGAATCCCTGGGGGGGACCAAATATCCATTACATACATACATATACTGAATTCACTGGTTTACTCGCTATCATTTTTTACATTTGACGCTGTCAGCAAAATGATCAATGGATAATGTCCGTACACTATTATAATCGACATTTCGGTCCTGAAGTTTTCACATATATCAAGGCATTGTTATAATTAAGGACAGATTATTACCAAACTACACCAAGTAAAGATGTCACATAAAAGGCTCCACCCCAACCGAAACTGCTACTAACGGCTGCACACAATGGATAAGTTAAGGCAGCGCCTACGGAACTACCTAGAAAGCGACGTACTTATGAAGAAGTTAATCAAATAAGTTTTTATACGTATCAATGCAATGCTGCAATCTTCTTATCACGAATTGAGTAGTATTTCCTATCACTTCGAAACTTATCGAGGTTTTGTACAACAGGTAGCGTAATTCGTCAATCACTATAATTCACGGCCAATCATGTTGCGCAATAGGCACTGTTGTTCCTGAAAAAATCCCTGAATTTCTGATTTTACACAACAAGTTGCGCAATATGCTTGACCGTGAATGAGTCCCTTAAAGCTTACGGTGAACATGCTCTAATCCGAAAAACTTGTGAACGATGGTTTAATCGCTTTAAAAGTGGTGATTTTGATATTAAAGGCAAAGAGCGACTAGGACAGCCGAAAAAAGTTTGAAGATGCAGATTTGCAAGCATTATTGGATAAAGACTCAACTCAAACGTTGAAACAATTGGGAGGAGCGTTGAATGTTGCACAATCCACCATTTCCGAACGTCTACATGCATTGGGAAAGATCGGCCCGATGTTGCAAAATGTGAAATAAAAATATTTGGAAAAACGTTCAATAGGACGTCCTACCCCACCCGCTGTACACGCCGGACTTATTGTTAATCCCTTCGGACTATCATTTACATATTTCGATTGATGCAGCACGGACTTTCAGAACAACGCTTACATTCTTACGAAGAAGCAAAAATTTGGCTTGAAGAATGGTTGGCATCTGAAAACGAAAACTCCTTTTGACGAGGAATCCATTCTTTGACAGAAACGTGGGAATAAGTCATAGATTCATTTGGTAATTATTGCGAAAGGGTCGCCGTACTCCGATTTTGAAATGAAACTTAAATATGTTGTGCACCAATACATTTTGAACAATATTTTCCTTTTCCATTATAGGGGGTCGCTTTTAGTTTTAGAGATATATGCAAAAAACTATTGCTAATACTGTATTGGATTTTCGTATATCAGCATAGAGATTGCTTAACGGCGTTTCTAACCATACACAAAATTAATAACACAGGTATACAATATACAACATACATACGGGGTGATCCAGCTAACTGGACTACCTTGAATGTCTCGCTTAGTTTTAGTAATAGAAAAAAACGTTATAGGGCAATATTAACCTAACCGACGGGACAATATAATGATTTGGAATAAACTGTAAATCCGTTAGTATCTATACCTAATATCGTTCGTTGGGATACGGCACGGCACACAGTGGTCCGGATCGAAAAAGTTGGTATCATTTAGCTAAAAAGTCAACTTTCTCATATCGATTTCTAACTGTATTGCTTCCTAAATGTTCGTCAACCTCGAAAATGAAAAAATTAATACTGTTTACCAAGAACTGTAATTAGGCCGAATGCTTAAAGGTAGACTGTTTAGAGATAGTACTTTTCATCAAGAAAATTGCTTCTCTTCTTCGAGGTGCCCTGATGACACCACTTAATATTTCTTAATTTTTTTTTTTTACGATGAAGTGCACTCTTTTGTGTTATAAAATCAACATCGACACTAAAAATTATTCTTCACAATATGTTAAAAAATAATATTCAATGAAGTAAAAAAATTGGCCAAATTTTTTACATTTGACAACGAATATCTAGGAAGTCCCAACGAGTCCCGTTTTCTAACAAATTGCATCATTTTCAGCATACTTTCCCGAATATAATTATGTAAGAAACATGTCCCCCTCGTCCCACTTTGCAAATTATCATTGTTCAAAGCTGTCAATGTTACTTCGTGACGAGTTTCGCTTGCGTAAACGGGCTCGTATGACTGATCAAATGTCTTCCAAATATGAACATTATAAGAAATAAACAGAGTAAAGATATATGTAAATTAACTTCGATAGTCACTTTTATTTTTAAAAAAATATGTGTGTGATAGTTTCTTAGCGTTCTCGCTGCATTTATTTCTATCGTTAAAACCTTGTGCAGCGTTCGAAAACTCTTCTTGTTCAAATAGAACCACAAAAATAACGGGATTATCAAGGAATATGAAATTTGAATATATTGAGGACAGAGTTGGGCAGTAATTGATTACATGAGTAATTAATTTCATCTGCAATTATATGAGCAAAAGTGGACTACAATTTCATAAGAAATAAACAAATATTAAATATATTATAACCAAGTCAATCGATCTTCGTAGATCATCACGAAAGACAAATTATGGTATGTTTATTTTATTAGCTTACTTTTTTATTTGTAGTAACATTGACTGATAATGTTAGTGCTATTTTATTCGCAATATGTATTTGAAATATCCCTTTTTTTACACAGGAAAGTATTCGTTTGTGTGTTAAATATTAACACCAACACTAAAAATTATTGTTCACAAAAAGTATAAAAAAGGTTGGAAAAACTATATTTGAACAATTCATTTTTCAATAAAAAATATCAATGAAAAGTTAGTATAAATTATTGTTTAACAAATGAAAAAATATTGAATTACACATAGTTAAAAATGATTATTTTTTAAATATTTTTAGTGAAAATTTCATTGCAATATCTCTACTGGTTCAAAAGTTATAACAAAATGATACCAACTTTTTCGATCCGGACCACTGTGCGGCACCGCGCGCGCTAGTGGAAGAGCATCATTGGCGGCAACGCATTTTCTCAAGATGAAAGTCTGCTCTATCGCGTGGTACATTTCGATTTTCCGCAGGACCCTTATTTTTTCAGATAAATTAAAAAATATCGTCAAATTTTGGTGCAAAAGTGGTGTCTCTCCGTCTTTAATGATTGTTTAAACATGTTTAAACATTCATAATGTATGATTGTCGGATATCATTGTATTCAGGAAACTCTACAGAATCTTTTGCTGTAAAGAACAATTCAATATCTATTATAATAACATCACAGTAATTGTTTAAAGTTGAAAAATACGTTTTTGTTTCAAAGCCATTTTTTTCAAAAATTGTGCGTGTAGGAAAAAAATTAAGGCCATATTCGGAATCAGCGCAAAAAACTCTACAAGATCCACCCAACAGTTATATGAAAAAAATTTTCGTGTTGGACAGTGTAGACTATCAAATTCTGAGTAAAAATATATTGACCTCCGTATGACCCAAATCTAATAGTTAACGAGATATTATCGAAACAATTTTCTTTCTTCTTTCGATAAAATCTCGTTAACTATCAGATTTAGGACATACGAAGGTCAACACTTAGGGTGGACCTAAGCTATACTTGGCGAAAATTTTTTATCGAGATACAAAGCACGACGCCCCCCAGAATGGTTCTCTGTGGTGAGAAAAAAATTTGTGCAAAGTTTGAGATTGATCGGAAAAAAGGATCACGTGGCGCATGTCAATTGAAAATTTTGAAAATTTTGAAATTCATCGTAACTATGAAGTATTATATATCGTTGGTTTTGTAATTTTTTTCTAATTAAGAATATGGAAAAATTATATGACCTTAATTTTTAAAAAAATAACGATGACCTTGAAATTTCGAAAATTTGAGTTTCAAAAAATAGAATTTTTTGCCATTATATTTACCATATTGAACAGTGCAACTTTGTCCTTTGACATTTTTTCGTATAACCACAAATAACAGAGATATTTAAAAATTTCCATTTATTACCTGAGAGAGAGTACCATCTGTCGGCGTCTGCCGCAGTCGTCTTTTTGCTTCCCATCGTCACACTTTTTTGGGGGAAATTGTCGTGAAGTTGACGAGCAGTCATCGAGAGGTAGTTGTTTGGGAGTCATGGGTTTAGCACATTAACAGTAAGCTTAGATTGTAGCGGCTCAGTAACGATTTCAACCAGGTAGTTGGGACCAACCGAACCCTGCGTATTTGCACATTTTTTGACCGGCAATTCATGGATCTCAACGACCGAATATAATTTATTACGTTACCTCCAGATGTACCCCTTACATGTGATACGACAGCATGCAATATGGGTTGCTGGAAAGGTGTTTATGCAATTTTGGAGCACGAAATCGGGCGGGCCTTATTATATTTTCCGTGCAGACATCATATTTATGAAATTATTTTAACATCTGTTTTTTACGAAAAGATGTCCACATCTACGATTTTTAAACACTTCCAGCAAGCGTGGCCTAATGTAAACAAATTAAACTTCCACTCTGGAGTGGAAGATGCGCAGGTCATTCAAAAGATAAAAAATGTACCAGAGCTAATCGTTTTCGCTAAACAGTCTCTGCAAATACGTCATCCACGAGAAGACTATCGTAAGTTTATTCGACTCGTGTTACTATTTTTACGTAATAACTTTTCCGCATACCATTTTCGAGCTCCTGTAGCTTTCCATCATGTTCGGTGGATGGCGAAAGGCATTTATTGCTTAAAAATATTTTTATTTCGCGAAGAATTCGAATTAAGTGAGGAGGAGACAAATGGATTTTGCGATATATGTATATTTATCGCAAATCTATATTTGAAAGCATGGATAGAAGCTCCTTTCCCGACGAAGGCTCTGCAGCAGGATTTCACTTTTATAAAATCCTTATATAAGTATAAGGAAATAGATAAGAATATCAGTGATATAACGCTAGACAAATTTTGCAGATACTTATGGTATTTAACACCAGAGAATGCTGCGTTATTATTCTTCGATAAGGACGTTTCGATAGAAACAAAAAAACGGATGGTGCAGGCGTTGAGCAATCCTAGTAGCAGCGATTGTTATAAAAAATTTGACATTTTACCAACTAATGTGGCCGATCACATGCTAGAGAACATTTCAGGTTGTATATCAGACGAAAGTCGAAAATTTTTTAGTAGATTTAATATACCGGCAGAATTTAAAAAAAAAGTCCAATAGTTTGGCAAGATGACGATTCTTACAAACTAGGCTTAGATATAGTTAAGGCTTTACCTGTGGTCAATGATTCGGCAGAAAGAGCCGTTAAGCTAATGCAGGATTACAACGATATTTTAGCTCGCAATGAAGAAGAAAAACAGATGGTACTGCAAATGGTAAAAGATTACCGCCAGCAATATCCTGACGCAACGAAAACTACAATAACGAAAAACGAGTAAATATAAAATAGAGTTCTTTAGTGTAAGAAAAATCGAACGTCGAGCGTCTGCAGCACAGTCGGACCACACAGCTACCCCCCTCTGAGGAAAAACCCAGAGGGGTAGCGTCATAAAATACGCTGGCAGCGTGGGTCCTTACAGCCACTTCGGGCCTGAGGACCCACTGTCTCTAGCTTTTGTATTGTTTGTCTACTAATTTAATAAAACGCATTCTTGGCGGGCGGCTTCACCGTCGATCGGCGTATGATTTGGTGACCCGCTCTGTCTTTCCCATCCTAAAAGCGGATAATCTTGCATTAGAATATAAGCAATAGTTCCTTATTAGAATTCTGTAGAATATATTAATTCAAATATATAGTCCAATACAAAATTAAACTAGAGGGGGGTTATTGCTCGCTCGCTTCGCGAGCTTCGCAGGTGGGGGTGTTGTAGCTCGCTTTACGAGCTCCCGAGGGGGTTAGTGGTACGGATGTTATTTGGTGTGTGACTCTCCACGAGCACCACAAAGAACTTCCCGAATCGTTAGTTGCAGTATATTAGTATCATTATTTTCTACTTTCTACTTTCATGTGCGCGCATCCGGGATATTTTTCGATTATTGTAAGCGGTTACATTAGCAGTAGTTGCATAATTGAAAAAAAAATTTTTTTTAATTTAAAAAAAAAAAATTTTTTTTAGATTTAAAAAAAAAAAATTTTTTTTAGATTTAAAAAAAAAAATTTTTTTTTAAATATGTCTAAATATATATTGTGACGTTGCCACTTTGCGACGTCACTTTTGTTGTTAATTTCGCGTAACGTCTGCGATTAACGAAGGACCGGACCAAGATACTATGAACCGCGAGACCGAGAATTAACCGATTCAAGAGCGTTCCCCGAAGAACTTCCGATAATAGACAATAGTAAGCGTACTGACACCTAGCGTACGTGCCGAGAACGGCAAGTTTCAGGGCCGAACACAGGACCCGGAAACAAAACCCCGACCTTCGAAATCAGAAGGAAGATGCACTGCCTACAGGAATCGTCAAGCGTAAAAGATGGCCAACGTTGTGTTGCGAAGCCCCGAGCTCGGGCAAAACTCTGGCATTGAAGGCACCCGGTCATGCAACCAGGAGGCGCTGAAGGGAAGGAACCCTCGACGAAAAACGTCACCCTTTTCGCGTTCCCAACACCGCCTCGTCCCGCCAAAATAGGGTTCCGGCAAGATAGGTGCCGACGATGACCATTGAGGCAAAGGCCTCCCTCGGCTCCTGGAGAGCCGAGTAATTTTCGCGTTATGGTCTGGGGCCCAAGGACCCTCGCAGAGTCGGTACCGATACGCGAGCATCGCGCGCGAACAGCGCGTACCTTCGGAAGATTTCGGCAAAGGTTCGGGTAGGGGGAACGAGAATCGCTAAGACTAGCCGTCGATAGGCGAAGATCACTGTCGCGTTAGCGCTCTCACGAAGAGCAAGTAAGATCCTGCGTAACCGTCAGCGGCCCTCGCGAATTGTTCATGCGATCGACATCTTCGCGACTCTCGTAAGAGACAACCTCGGTCTCGCGGCCGTTCGAGTATTTTTCGGGCGAGTGGAGGTTGGCGACTTCGCCCCGACCTGTCCGGCTGAGGAGCCCGATTAATGGAAGGGACGAATCGATAGGGAAAACCCCCTCGATTACGAGCAACAACGGTGAGTCGCACAGTGATCTTCTTCGTATTTGTCGGTAGCGATTTGGCTCGATAGATTTTGCGCGAGGACGAACGGTCGCCGTTCCGTCCTCGAAATTTCGCGTGCGCCGAGACGATCTGCGTCTCGTGCCGTCGGCTCGTGCTCTCGAGAGCACTTTGAGCATTTTCGTCGTGTCTAGAGAGTGTTCCACTGCGTCGGATTAACGGAAGCTTCTTCGGAGGAATCGCGTATCGCGAGAATAGTCGTCTTTCGATCTTTCGAACTCCTCTTGAATCGGGTAGCGAAGATAACAACATCGCGAGCGTTTAACGTGCGTTAGCTATCGCGACAGTCCTGTATCGCGCCGTCCACCTGCGCTTCGCGCGGTCCCGTCCGTCGGGATTCTTATTATAATCAGTACCGGTCAACCGTACCATCACGCGCGATGGAAAATCGACAACCGCGCTGCGACCGAATTACCGTCCGCAAGAAATGTATGAAGAGCGCGGGCTCTCGGGTTACGGTCACGTGACCGTCATTTGTACCGCCTTGACAAGGAATAAAATCCACTCGAGACCAATTTGTCGATATTATTCGAGCCCTGTGAGATCCGTCCGGCCGTAAGGGCTGTCCTCGTACCTTCCGTGTTCGAACCTCCTGGCCCCGTCGCGCTCACCGTTTCGATTCGCGTCTCCGACAATCCGATTCTCGTGTTCGGTTTCCCCGAACACGAGGTGCTCATCGCGTTTCGCGTGGCATCCTCGCGGTGCCTGGCGCCCGAACTATAGATTTCGTACGATCGTCGGATTTTCGCGATCGCACTTAGCCCCGGGCGGACCACGTGCATACGGCTGCCCGTGGCCCGGTCTCAGAGCCATAAAAGCCCGGAGCCGTTCTTTGCGGGGGTTTTCTAGCCTCCGCCGAGACACGGCGTGGCAATATATATATATATATATATATATATATATAGTTACGTTTGCTTCTTCGGAGGATACGCCTCTTGTATAAATTGCAATGTTGAATCAACTCCTTTCGAAAAACACTAAAAAACTACTTGACCAAAATGGACCAAAATCTAATCAGCTCTAAGTTACAGCGGGGCACATCGATTGCATCATTCATCATTCTGATCGCGTTGTTACTTTTTCAGAAAACGTTAACGAAAAATTTGATACCATAGAAACGGACATACGCGCGCGCGCGCGCGCGCGCACACACACACACACACGCACACACACACACACACACACACCGACATTTTGATAAAAATAGTCTCAAACGACTCCAATGACCATGAAACGTGGAGATCTGCTAAAAAATCGATTTTCGATTTTCGGGGTAATTACAGTAACTTCCCTATAAATCGGGAAGTTAAAAATATCTCTGTTATTTGTGGTTATACGAAAAAATGTCAGAGGACAAAGTTGCACTATTCAATATGGTAAATATAATGGCAAAAAAATTCTATTTTTTGAAACTCAAATTTTCGAAATTTCAAGGTCATCGTTATTTTTTTAAAAATTAAGGTCATATAATTTTTCCATATTCTTAATTAGAAAAAAATTACAAATCCAACGATATATAATACTTCATAGTTACGATGAATTTCAAAATTTTCAAAATTTTCAATTGACATGCGCCACGTGATCCTTTTTTCCGATCGATCTCAAACTTTGCACAAAATTTTTTCTCACCATAGAGAACAATTCTGGGGGGCGTGGTGAAAAAAATTCGTTGGTCAAAAAATAAGGTCCACCCTAGTCAACACTTTTATACTCTAAATTTGATACTTTATCGATCTATGGTATAAAAAAATAGGACATTCCTTTGAAAAAAATGGAGGTGTCCTTCAAATGTCTGAAATACCTCCAGCTGCAAAAAAGCTACTAGCGCCATATTACAGCCCCTGTTGTTCCATGCATCTTTTGTTTCGAAAACTTTTCTGCTACTATCATACTTTCGGAGTTATTGTTGGTGGCAATAGCTACTTTACTGCCTCACCCTGTATAGGACAGCTGGTAGCGACAGGAAAACGCGTAACGCGCTGGCCTTAATAACCGCTCTGAACGGAGAGAAGAGGGGGTATAGGGCGCAACCCCCACTTTTGACCATTACGCATTTTCATTTCGCGAATTCCGTGATGCGAATTAGGCTCACACCTTGCCAAATGAATTTTCACTTCAAAACGTGTTTTCCCCATCATTATATTGTCCCTTCGGTTAGGTTAATATTGTCCTATAACGTTTGTTTCTATTACTAAAATTAAGCGAGATATTCAAGGTGGGCCAGTTAGCTGGGACAATATAAAAAGATTACCGTATGCGATGTCGTGCCGGCCGGACGGCCGGCTCTCTCCGCCCTCTCCACGACCTAGTAGTAGTAGTAGTAGTAAATGTGTTTAGCCGGGGAAGGATGGTTCGGCCATCCCTCGCTTCCTATAAGCACACCGGATCATTGTCACCAGTTTCAGAGTTGGCTTCCGGCTCTCGGCCCATAGTTGGGTTGCATTTATCCTTCGTTTTTCGGTCGTTCCTCTGTTTTATTAGGCCCGGGCCACTTTCAGAGTCTTCGGCTTACTAGACGGGACGGTCATCATTGATGAGACGGGCCTTGCTACCTAATTTAGGTGAGTTTTTGAGCTGTTTTACGGCTCGGTGTGAACGTTGGACCCTCTCACCTTCAGACCTGCAGGGTGTCTCGCCTGCCCTTTTTGACTCCCCCCCACTTCACCATATTTCCATGTTAAGTATTTCAAGTATTGAGTCCCGTCCCTAGTCTGTTTCCGGATAGTCTGGAAACTTACCCACTCCCACCCTTGGGCTAGTCCCTCGCCTAGTCTGTGAGTCTACTTGGATGATTCAACTGTAAGGGTACCGTGATGCATTGCATGTATAAGCGTGGGAGGAAGTTACTTGCAACTTCGGGTCCGATCTGTCCTCATCGAAATCTTGATTTTTGGTCAAGATATCAATTCCATTCGGTCTTCGCCTGCCGAGCCTATTTCGCGTTGGGGTAGAGAGGGAAGGGTTCGTCAACTTTGCCGAAATCTGTCTCCTAAGAGATTAGATATCAGTTTCATCGAGATCTTCCCCCTGGGTGGGCTTGGCATACTCTAGGAAATATGGCTCTGATTGTTTGGATGTGTCCATCATCCCCGGTTGTCGGTCGGTGTTGAGCGAATAGCTTCGCCCACCAGACTTTCTCCTTATAAGGTTTTCTTCCGTTCCTGTGATTATTGCTGTATAAACGTACCGTTTTTTTTAATCCGAGGTCGCGCGCTCTAACCACTGAGCCACTGCGTGCCTCATTCCGTTGATCGCTGACCAGCCCCCTTTCTCTGTCCCCTTAACTGAGGAGACAGAGCGGCGGGCACCCTTGTGGGGCAGGGTGGTCAACTTCGGCTTCCAATAATTCGCTGATTCCCTGAATAAAGGGGAAATCATTGACATTGGTCGCCCCATGACTCCTACAATAGGGACCGAACTCGTAGCGACGGAAAAACCACCCTGGAAATTTTTGCCTCACCGGGGATTCGAACCCCGGCCGTTCCTGCTACGAGTCATATGCTCTACCATCTGAGCCACTGACCCGCCTGCCCCACCAACTAACCCTAACAAATTCTGATCGCATAATTTTTGCATTCTATACAGCTTTCATACATAATTTGAACTAGTAATGGAAAAATCATGCAACCAGAATTAGTTAGGGTTAGGTGGTGGGGGGCAAATTATGAATATTTCGAAAACTACCTATCTCAAAATGAGAATTTTATTAAACATTTAAATGGACTAATGGATACATAGAATTCATTATTCGAAACTATGGAAGCCTTACGTTGCCACGGAGCGTGGAAGAATACGTAAAATTCAATACAGTATTCGCGATTGTTTTTTGCAAATATCTCGAAAACTAAAAGCACCTCCGTATATTGGAAACGGAAAAAATTGGTCAAAATGTCGAAATCTATAACATATTTAAATTTCATCAAAATCGGAGTATGGCGACCCATTCGCAATAAGTACCAAAAATTCTTCCATGCAGTGCCACATATGAATAGTTCCAGTAGTAATGATTATTTTTCAAAGTGTTCTAAACATACAATGAAAAAGATCAATCGAATATTCATCGGAGGGTACGTTTTTGTTAAAACAATAGAGCGCGTCTAAACTTCTGATCCGCACTCTATTAAATATTGTCAAAGTGTTTACGCATCTTACCCAAATATGAGCTGACGAAGCTGCTTCTTTCGTTGGGAGGGATCCATTTAGCCGTCATATCGTGCATCGAAGGCCACACGACACCCTAAATAAACAAATCTTCTGTAAACATTGCCCGAAACTGCTTGATAAATTCGATCTTTTTATATATATACCCAGATAGCCAGGTATTTCCAGGGCCCAGTCGGCCCACGGCTGAAAACAGGCAGAATTTAGATCAAGCTACGCTTCGAGCTGCTCAAGGCCCGTTTAGCTCAATTTTGGACAAGATTCTATGCGCGCAGTTATGGCTATTTCTGCCGTCCAATGGACCAGGGATTTGGACCTGGACAGAAAGAAGGCACAATTCCGGCCACTGGACGCCGAATTTGCATTTGTTTAAGAGAGCAGCACGGTCGCAAAGATGCAGACAATTTTTATTTCGCATAAAAATCCGCAGTCTAAGTGAAAATAACAAATATCAGAATAGATAAAATTTTGATATTACATTGGCGTTTATTATTTAGGTTTCTCTCCTTGCATGCGCACAAAGTATTTCGAATTGTCAGTAAAAAGGACTGCTGTATAGTTGGTACAATAGAAATTTACTTCGCCGACATCTGCCACATTAGTGCAAACTATCCTCATCGGCGGTGCTGCCCTGGAAATCGGCAATCGCAAAGTCAATGCAACCGTGCTGTCCTCTTAAACAAAGGCAAATTCGCCGTCCAATGGCCGGAATTCTGCCTTCTTTCTGCCCAGGTCCAAATCCCTCGTCCAAAAATCTTGTCCAAAATTGGATTTTTTGCTATCTGGGTATATATATATATTTATTATATTTATATATATTTATTATATTTATATATATTTATATTTATATATTTATATTTATATATATATATATATACCTATAAGTAGTGTTCCTGATTTCTCAACATTTTTCATTTCTCGAGAAATGAGAAATAAGGCTATATTTCTCGAGAATTTTTAATAAAATAAAAAAACATTTTAAAACTTATGATATTTGGAATATCGTTGATAATATTTATCGAAAGCGCAAAAAATTTTAACTCAATGTTTATTCCTGTCCAATATGTACATAACTTTAAAAACAAGGAAAAAATAGACGCTTAACATAACCGATATTTATTTATTTAAAACCAAACTTTTATAATGTGAAACATTACGCTTTTGTTTTGAAATGACTTCTTAAGAAGCATAATGCGTCTAATGTAGAATCAGATAATCTACTTCTTTTTTTGTAACAAAATCTGTAGCCGTAGAAAAATTTCTTTCATTTTGTGTAGATGTTGGCTTTATTGTATCTAGAATATCCAAAAGTTGCTGCAGATTGGGTGTCTTTTTTCCAGTGGCCTGAAAAATTTGGAATTCCTTTGTTAGAGTCCGGAATTTATTTTCTTCTGAAGCTAAACTCTTGACACTAAATTCTTAAAGGTTATTTGCAATTTCTAATTCTAACTGTTCTTTCAGTGATAGTTCCTCACTCTGGGAATCTGAAAGTTTTTCACTATTTTCATAAGAATCATTATCATTGTCATATTTTCCGAGAAGCCTGCTTACAATTTGTTTTGCCATTTTATACATATCTACCTTGGATGTTAAATAGAAAAATGTATCTCCTGAATCTTTTTGCAAAGATTCTGGATTATGCAGATATTTCATAAGGGATACAACAATCTTGTCTTTTCTTTTAGATATTTCTTCTTTAATAACAACAAGAAAATCATTACTCAATTCAGTATTCAGTTTTTCTAAAGTTTTAAATAAGAATATAAGAGCACCTTCAGCAGTTAATAATGTCGAATCTTCTCTACTAAGATTTTCTATTGTAATTCTTATAGGCTCTAATGTTGCTAATACAATTTCGGCTATTTTAATATATTCGTCTTTCTACATGTAGTCTACATTTATTACAGATAGTGCTCTTTTAATAGGATTCCGTACTCTCAAAAATGGTCTAATCATAGTCTCCATAGTGTTCCACCTTGTTTTACAATCCAAAATGAGTTTTAATTTTGTATTGTGTTCTTCCTCTATATACTTCTGCAGAATATCATTATTTACCGGCGAATTTTTAAATATTTTTACCATTTTTCGAATTGCTGTGACTGTTTCTCTGATTGTTAGTCGTAATTGAACATTTGAGGTTTCTATTGTTTCGACATCGGAATCTGAATCGGCTGAATCTTTATTTTCGTTTTCTAAAAATCTATTGTTCTCGTCCGAATCACCAGATTGGGTATCATCAGTATTTTTTTTACATAAAATATTTTTAAAACAGCTAAATGTATCCCATGATTATAACACAGCTGGTGGTATGCCGGAGAGAGTCGTCCAAATTTTTGCATAACAGACGCCCCATCACTCATAACAGCTAGAACGTCTTCTTGTAGTGAAAGACTAAAAGAATTTAGTTCTACAGTAAGTAGTTCTAAAGCTTTTTCAGCTGTACAGCTTCCATGAATTGGTATTAACCCTAGATTGGTAGATTCCTTGCTACTGTAATACATATGTACATCCATATATCTTTTATTGTTTACACTCGTCCATTCATCAATAGATATGCTGAATATTTTGTTGTTTAATTTTAGTGTCTTTATTTTCCTAATTAATTCTTCTTTCTTCTGAGTATATTAGCCCATTATTAATTGTATTACATCTGATGAATTACGGGGGAGACTAAATCCTTTGATCGATAAACTGTGTCTTATAAATTCACTTTTAGTGATTTGATTAAATGAAAATCGGTCGACAGCTGCCAATTTCGATATTATTTCTGACAAAATTGGTCGTGTAATAAATTTATTAATTGTTTCATTGTCATCTGAATACCGAAATCGTTTGACGGATTTAAAACTAGAACTACTGGTACTTGGTTCATCCATACTTTCCACTCGTTTAAAACTGGGTACACCTTCAAGATGCCTACGAAGACCTATGGTTGCCGATCCTTTGCATGAAAACTGCTTTTCACAAATATTGCAAGTAGCAGACTATTTGTTTTTATTTTTTCGAAAATATTCCCAGCAATCTTTGTATGTCTTATTCATATTGACAGGCTAAAATATTATGAATAACCAGATTATATAAATAATAAATACATAAAAATTACAACAAATAAATCATAGTAACAGTAACTAACTTGACACCAACTATGCACGAACGGACACAAGAACTAAACCTTCGTTTTTGGAATTCAACCGTAGACTGCCTGTTTGTTCACGCAGAGCAGAGAATCACGATTAACGCGATCGTCACTTTTTCCGAAGTTTCATCGCTGCCGCCTAAACATTATATCACATTGTGTCATGCAGCGAACATCAAAGCACCAAGTGCATTACCTGACATCGACACGCATTCCCAACAATTATTATAAATTATCACATCCAAACATGCATACGTAGGCATCGATATTCTGGCCAGTTGAGTTCTCGGAGATCCTGGCCCCCCTTACAATAGCTTAGGTGGGAGTGCGGTTTTAGTGGGTAGAGGCTGGCCGGAGAGTCCTCTGGACCCCAAGGGGCCAGGGTATGCGTAACGCATTTCCGCACTATAAAAAAAAGGCATCGATATTCTGTTTGTAGATATGCTTATACCTACGCGATTGATTAGTATAATATGCAATTTGAGTTAACTAAAAATTCATTTCCGAAAATATGTTATGAAATAAATGAGATTGATAAGAATTTTCCTTGATTTAAATTTCTCGAGAAATACTGTAATTTCTCGAGAAATGAGAAATAACCAATTATAAAATTTCTCGAGAAATTCTCGAGAAAGAATTCTCGAGAAGGAACACTACCTATAAGCAACATTTACGAATGAATGTTAATTATCATCGATATGTTTGCTCGCGTTATCTTTATCGAGTCGATAAGGAGAAACAGGCGGCAGGTGATTCTGATTACATTAGTGTTTGATTTGTTCTTAATTGTATTGACTCACTGCAACTAGACCCTGAAGAACCCGTAGAAAAATGAGCGCGTACAGGTGATAGCGTGTCATAAACGGAATTAGAAAACCGAGAACAGCCGTTAGGAAATTTCCTAGGCCGAAGACAAGTTTGGTTCCGTAACGTCTTGCTAGAAGCCCGCCAGGAAGTTGCGTTAACCAGTGCAACCAATAATAAGCTCCAAGCGCCAGACCTTGCTCGTACTCGTTCCAATTGAAGCGATCATCGTACTGGAAACAATAACATTAATAATCTTTACAGACTCCGAGAGCGTAATCTGTAATTTGGAAACTCACGAAAACGGAGAACTGATAATCTAAAATATATCGCCACCTGAATGTAAGAACTAGGCAACTTACAATTCCTTATTTTGGAGAAATTGATCAAATAGTGTTTTAAGGTTTTAAGATTATGGTAGAGAGACCGTTATTTTAAACATAATGCCAATATCTGCTCATATTTCTTTATTTGAAGTGGAACAATACATGAAAAAACATCATTTTGTATTTAAAAAAATTTTGAACTTTTTTTTGCAAAAAAAACAGTAGTTGTCTACTTTTTACATTAACAAGATTAAACTAAATTATGATTCACTAGATGTCGTAGATTACTTTAATTGGTTACCTAGTTTTTACATTAAATTCTACTTGATCTCTTCTTTAATTAGAAGTAGATAACTCAAAATGTCCAAATTTCAAGTTACCTAGTTCTTACATTCTGGCGGCGACATCTTATTTGATTTCGCTTACACTCTACGACAATACTGTAAGATACTAAACAGGGTGTACCAGATAAAATGTTACAAACTGTTTTCTCGGAATCTAATGAAGATAACTTAATTTTTTTTAAAGTGAATGGTTAAGTAAATTTTTTTGGGGTAATTTTTTGGGTGAGAAAGAGGACTCCCAAAATATTTTTAAATGGAAAGTGTTTATTGATTTGTTGTTGTTGTGATAGCTGTCATTAAACTCAATAGCATTTAGTTACAGAGCTGTAGCGAACAATTAAAATTGACTTTGCAAATGTTTACTGGCAAGGTAAGCAATCTAGCAGCTAACTATGTATATACATAGAACTTGGTAATGCGAGGATGAAGAAGTGTTATCATATTTTTAATTTCTATTTGCGTTTCTTCAACGTTTCTTCAATTCACAATAAATTATTCGATATAACTCTGTAAATATGCGCAATAAAAGAAGTTTCAGTTTCATGAGAGGTATCACATCAAACATCATTATAGAGAAGAATCAAAAAATGTTCGGGGCCCCCCTTTCACCCCCAAAAAATTTAATACAAATTCAAATAAAATTTGAAATTGATCGAATAGCGGGAAATGCTGCCGCATTGACTTTGAAAATTTTTAAATTTCGTAACTCGCTTATCTCCACTGCAGTATATAATTAGTATGTATGTATGTAACATGATATTTGGTCCCCTCAGGGTTTCAAATTCATTTACCAATCCCCCTCTTTTCCACTCACACCATCGCCTTTTCAGCGGGACCTACTGTTTATAGTGGGTTCCGAACCATCTTTTGCCAACAACACGTGAAAAACACCTCGGGTGGGTCACTTTCCGGTTTTTTACCAGACGGTCACCCACCCTAGTGCCGCTCATGTTCCACATTGTTTAACTTCGGTGATCTAACGAGAACCGGTGCTTTCAACGGGACTACGGTTGTTGGCTCAGTATATCATTAGTATATATCGTGAAATTTGTATTTTTACACACTATAACAATATAGAAACAAAATGTAATATTGATTTACAAAAAAAAATTCAGGACCTTGAAATCTCAAAAATTGACCTTAAAAAAATTTGGGTTTTCTTTGCATTATATTTAATTTATTAAACAGTACAACTTTAGTCGAAAACTTTTTTATATTTTTATAAGTAGCAAAGATATGTATACATATGCTTATAGTGACAAGTTTAAACAATGTAAACATTGAGAAAGGTAAATGTTGTTAAAGTTATCGATCGTAAGATTGTTAAAACAAGTAGATAAACATGTGTTCGACTAGTCCTTCAGAATCTTCGCAGTTTCTGCGCTCAATGTCAAGGATATTGACGCGTAAAAACCTCTGATTGAGAAAGGTAGTATAAAAACGACACAAAATGGCATGAATGGAACCTTTTCCGTAAGAAACTGTAGACATCTTTGAATATAGTGTATAAAGTTCCAACTGCCCTCGTCTGCCTGTTTTAGTTGGACATCGATTTTAATAAATAGTCACCGCGAGTTTCAAGCGTTCGGAACGCGTTCGCTTGCAGGTTATTGTTTATATCATTCGTATATTTATAAATAATGCATACAGGGTGTCCCAAAACTACCCTAGGAGCCGAAAATGGGAGGTTCCTTGGGTCATTTTAAGCGACATTTTCCTTTGCAAAAATGTTATCCGCGGCTTTGTTTAGGAGTTATTAACGAAAAACACAGACCAATCAGAGCGCGACCTAGACGCGAGTTGGTAAAATCGGCTCGGCGCGCCAACTGTCCATTGGCCGTCTGTGTCAACTCGCGTCTAGGTCGCGCTTTGATTGGTCCGTGTTTTTCGTTAATAACTCCTAAACAAAGCCGCGGATAACATTTTTGCTAAGGAAAATGTCGCTCCAAATGACCCAAGGAACCTCCCATTTTCGGCTCCTAGGGTAGTTTTGGGACACCCTGTATATGTATAGTATACATTAATACATTAATAATTTTACTTATGTATTTATCGTATTTACGTTAGTAGTGAGACTATTATTATTCCTGCGGCAGAATAGTACTGTTAACACAATTTTTAAGACATTTCCTACGATCTGCCAAAGAAATGTTTCCAACAGAAGTTGATCAGTATTTGCACATCTATAAATTTCAATATACAAAAATTAAAAAAAAAAATTTATTCATAAAAATGGGAATTACGTCAATTTTTTAAATGTTACTACATATTTCTGAGTTTATAATATTATTGCTGGTGTCGAAACGAATTCAACGACTAGCATACTATAACGTTTATCTTTAAAATAACGCTAAAGGGGAAGAAAAGGAGTTGAAGTATTAAATAGAAAATTCCCCAATCGTTGAATTGTAATGGTCCTCAGGACCACCCTAACTCACCACAGGGCTGAATAGGCTAAGCCCCGCGGTGAAATGCTTTTTGGGGAGCGGCAAATTTTATTGGTGTTATATTTTTTTGTTATTATTAGTTATTTTTACTCAAAATACTTCATGACAGAAATAATTAAATAACCTGTCCTAAATGAAATAGAAAAAAAAACCTTTTTAAAAACAACGCTTATATTAAAATGCACTAAAAAGCATAAAATAATTTTGTTTAGATATTAGTGACTATATATAAAAGCGTGGAGCACTAAACTACATTAACGTAATCTTTGTGGACGCTCCACGCTTTTATTTATAGTCACTAATATCTAAAAAAAATTATTTTATGCTTTTTAGTGCATTTTAATATAAGCGTGGTTTTTAAAAAGGTTTTTTTATATTTTTTTATTTTCTACTTTTTCGTCTTTTTTAAATAGAACAAAAGATATAGTAATACTCGTAGTACTACCGAGTAGAATATTTTATCCATAAATGTCCCAAAAGTCTAACCTGTAAATTCCCAGACTATCCCCACTACTGCGGGGTATACCCCCTTGAGGGGCCGAGAAACTCGAGGGGCCTCGTATTATTGTATATCGTAGAACTTACAAACTGCCACAATACAAAATTCGCGACTCGGTTTCGATACACTCAACAGTACAGGAGCACAGAGCGGAACGCGGCGATGTTGAGAGAAGATTTCACAAAATTAAAAGATGCCTTCCAACGCCTTCAGAGGGCTATTCCCAAGTAGCATCGGACGTCCATAGAATGTACGTTTTACGTCCAGTTTATGTCCAAACGTCCTACCTCCATTCTGAACATTCGATGGATATTCTTAGGACGTAAATTCTGGACGTTCTAGGAACATCCGTTTTTTAGGTTTTATGAATATCCTTAGGACCTAAATTCTGGACGTTCTAGGAACATCGGTTTTTTAGGCTTTATGAATGTCCTTAGGACCTAAATTCTGGACGTTCTAGGAACATCCGTTTTTTAGGTTTTATGAATGTCCTTAGGACCTAAATTCTGGACGTTCTAGGAACATCGGTGTTTTAGGCTTTATGAATGTCCTTAGGACCTAAATTCTGGACGTTCTAGGAACATCCGTTATTTCGCATCGGATTCCATGGAACCTAAATTTCGGATGTTCCAGGGACATTCGTTTTTCAGGTACTAAGGATATCCGTTGAACTTCAATTTCAGACGTCCTTGGGACATCCGTTATTTCCGTCTCTCAGATATCCGTGGAACCTAAATTTCGGATGTTCCAGGGACATTCGTTGTTCAGGTGCTAAGGACATCCGTGGGACATCCGTTTTTACGTCCCGTCGGATATCTGTGGGACCTAAGTTTCGAATGTCCAAGTACGTCTATTTTTTAAGTCTTATAATAATCTTGTGTGACAGGTGAGCAGAGTGACATAGTCAGAGTCAAAGCGTCGCACAGTGGGTATTTGGCCGAAAAACGGAAATAACATATTGTTGTATTGTTTATGGGCGCAGGGTCATAAACAAGTAGGTCGTTGGATTCGTCTTGACGCCAGCTATACCATTATATAATAAAAAATGTATTTTAATATTTAAAAATCAAAATGATTTTTTCTTTCTGTCGAAAATTTTTTTTTTCCAAATTTTATATATAGAATTTTGTACATGTTTAAGTACTGTTCAACTTTTATTCGAAACATTTTATCCTCAGATTATCCAAACTCTTGAAAAGTAGTGATAATTGAATGCTTTGGGTGCGATGTACAGACCACTCAGATTTCATTCAGTTATCATTTAAATTAGTATTGTTATTAATATTTGAATATTACTAATCACTCTGTAAGTTTTTTCCGATTTCAAGACTTTATTGACGATTTTCCCGTTTCTCAGCGAAATACCTCACAGTAGTGTCCCGTCTCATCACCGTGCGTTTACGTGAAGTGAGGTTAGATTAGTTTAGCACGTGTTCGTGCAATGATTTGTAACCCCGAGGGGAATAATAAAGAATTATAATATTATTCAATGATGTAAGTTCTATTATTTGTAACAATGTAATAATATGTTCCCTTTTTAGATAACATGTCAATTTCTGTTTAACTTTTAGTTTTACGATTAATCCTGTATCCTCAGTTTTGCTTCGTGGTGGGGATGTTTGGGGATGTACGCAGCTTTTTTGGGAAACTGCAGTCAGTCCAAGTCTCTGCCACATAATGTTCACGTCGTAAGAGAACTTCTACATCTTTGTCGCGTACGTCCGCAGCGGGTTCAATGCTGCTGCCATTGTAAGGCGAATCAGACGTGATCGTCCACGTATTAGACTGCCGTCGGAGAACGGCCCTTTTGAGGGCCCCAAATATTTAACGCAGGAATAACGTAGGATCTACCTGCTACGTGCTAAGTGACAGGTGCGTTGACCTGGACGCACTTGCCGTGCTGCCCTCCTTTTGCAGCCCTTGGATTTGACTGCGATCGCGTACTTGACTGCTACCACCAGCGGTGCAATTACCGGCCTGACCACAAGAATTATTTATAGACAACAAGCGGCAGGTCAATTTCGAAGGATTTTAGTGCCTCGACTGTGAAAGTGAAGAAAAAATTCGGGATGTTCTTCTTTTAGAAAGTTTACGTTCGCTAGTGATCACGTTATCTGATTGTTGTGATTTGTGCTGTAATACAAGTAATATTGCAATTGTTCTTAGTGCATCTGTGTGAAATAAACATGTGATTTATTTATCGATTTGAAAGTGAAAGTGAAAAGTCCAGATCGTTGACCGCGTATCCGTCCAAGTATCGTATACCTGGTATCTACCACCAGCTGTGCAGTTCGTCGTCGACCTGGCCGTACGCTCCTTGGATTTCGGTACTGTCGTATACCTGCAGACATCTGTGCAGTTCGTCACCGACTGAACCATTGACACACATTTCGAAGCAGCAAATGGATTTATGGCTGAATAAGTGAGTTTTTAAAACAATCAGTTTCTGCTCCTTCTCTCGTTCGGGTAAAGTTGCCGTAAGTCGGGTAAAGATGATGCAGGTCTTCACCGATTTCAATAACCTTGAAATAATGTTATAAAACTCGACGGTTTAAATATCTTTTTCCTTTGAAATGTTTCACTGTCGGCTGTAGTTTCGGAGATATTAGCAACTCGTGTCCGCTATCATGAACACCCATAATAAATTGACAAGTAAAGTTTTTCGCGATTATCTCGTAAACTAAAGCCGACAGCCAAAAACTTTAAAGAGAAATGTTGTTCAGAATAATGGCCTAGACCACATATCCAAAGCTCGTTGAAATTGGAGAGAATTTACATCATCGAGAAACTCTTGTTCGTTGCGATGTCACGGCATACCACCAACGCTCGGCTGCAGGCGCCGCGCGGCACGGTGGCCCAGGGCGCGCTCTGTTTGATCCGTGTTTTTCGTTAATAACTCCTAAACAAAGCCGCGGATGCCATTTTTGCAAAGGAAAATGTCGCTTCAAATGACCCAAGGAACCTCCCATTTTCGGCTCCTAGGGTAGTTTTGGGACACCCTGTAGATCATCGGAAAATATTTGACACGTGTTTTTTTTATCGGCAACCATCCACTCTGAAGGGGTGAAAACAGCCCTCAAACTTGGGGGTCAAAACCATATTTTTTGAGGTATCACGAAAAACAGTGGTCGACAAAATTCGATTTTTTTAATTGTGTGTGTTTTTAATGGAAAATGTAGTTGTGCAAGAAAATTTTAACAAATCTTTTTGTTTAAACAAAATATTTTTTAACTTTGATGTTTTTTTAGCAGCAGTTTCTCGTATTTCTGGTTAGTTAATTATAACGTGGGTGTGTGATCTTTCATCCAAAATAGGGGAAACGTGTTTCAGGATTTTCTTTTTTTGCCACGTAACAATAATTATGCATAACGAAAGATAGCCTTGCACCTGGAGTGCGGTGGAAGGAATTCTGACGGTAATTATTTAGAAGTAGGCTTCCTCTCAGATTTTGATGAAATTTAAATATGTTACAGATTTCTACGTTTTGAACAACTTTTTCCTATACATGTTACCGCTGCTCGATTTTACCCAAGTAGCACAAGGATATTCTATGTACGTCCAGAGAATGTCCCCTTCGGACATTCCGTACATTCGGAGAACGTCCAACCAATGTCCAAATGTGCCAGTTATGTCCTAGTTATGTTCTCTGAATATGCTAGGAAGGTACCAATTACGTTGTTGGACATCCTGAGAATGTATTGTCTGGACATTCTCAGAATGTTTTTAGGATGTTTGAAAGTAACGTTCTCTGGACATTCTCAGAATGTTTTTAGGATCTTTGAAAGTAACGTTCTCTGAATTTCGCATCAGGTTCGTTCGCAATTTTCCAATTATCCAAATAGAGATTTTTTCCTACCAAGTGGCTCCCCAATTACGCATTGGGTTCGTCCACGAAACCTATACCATCCTTGCGGCTCCCCAGTTACGCACTGGGTTCGTCCGCATCCTAACAGCTCCCTGATTTCGCATCATGTTCGTCTGCGCTTTTATCCAACCTCCTAGCGGCTCCCTAATTACGCAAAGGGTTCGTCCGCGCTGTTCTACAACTTCCTAGCAGCTCCCTGATTTCGCATCAGGTTCGTCTGTGCTTGATCACATTCCTAGAGGATCCTTGACTTTGCGTCGGGTTCGTCCTCGCTGTCTATAATCCTTGCGGCTCCCCAATTACGCATTGGGTTCGTCCGCGCATTTTAACTAACAAATAGATATTACATTCTTGGGTTAACACCCTCTCCCCGAACACTAAGCTGCTCGCGGCCCTGGCTCGTAACAGTATTGTACTATGTACCAAATCTATGTGTTTCTAATATATGAAATTTTGATTAAAGTAAAATTAAAACTAGAGGGGCGTTCTTGCTGGGGTTGTTGCTCGCTCGCTTCGCGAGCTTCGTGAGTAGGGTTGAGGTCACTCGCTCGCTTCGCGAGCTCGCGAGTAGGACTGCTCTTGCGAGAGGGTTAGTGGTACTCGTATACATCAGTTATCTTAATAAAGTATGGTAAAAGCAATTTATCGCAACTGAGTTTCGGTTGTGACGATTGAAACGTGATGTTTTCACAGACTTCAAAATGTAACAACCTTTGTAAATTCTTTTTTAATAAAAAAGTAAAACTTTCTAAGTCACGTTTTCATATATCTTGAGATTTTTATATCTTAAATTACTGTCAACGTTTATTAAATCAAATAAGCACCCGTGGTACTCGGTATAAGTAATAAATATAACATAGTAATTTTATTTATACAATTTACACTAAACAAAATCTACGTTGCAACTTTTCCCGATTATGGGGTGTCTCGTTAAAATCCTTCAAAACAGATCAGAAAAAATAATTATTAAACAATACTTCAACAATATTTTAATAAAGTAGCCTAAATTATCAATGTATAAACAATTGGAAAATCTTATCGATTCAGATCTTTCGAGCTTATTGACAACTGTTTTTACATCGAATTAACTTGAATTAACCTAATTAAGATTGTATTAAAGACTATGTATTTATATGTATTTAAATGAAACCTGAAAATTCAAAAATTATCGTTCTTGCTTTGTTTTTAACTTATAAGTTACTAGACCACACTAATCATCTATTCTTTTTTTGACTTGTCTTACACAAAACGCTATTAAGTCGTCATATTGTTACTCCCACTTTTTACAACATATTGCCATAAATATTGTGCCCTAAATTTTCTCCTACTTGAACACTATGAAAGAAATGTTCAAATATCGAGACCGTTGCATTTTAAATTGATAATTATTTCATAACCAATTAGCAGAATAATAAACTGGCATCATTTCCTTACGCATAATGTAACTGCAACTAATGCCACTTCTGCGAAAATGTGGGAAAGCTTGCATCACTCAATTCAGAAGGCTAGTAATTATTTGATAATCAAAGACTTTCACGTAAAAGTATAAATGTTTAACAATGGAAATTCAAACTTTTATACCAGATGAAAATTAATCTTCAACTTGAAGTGAGCGCCTTTTAGAATTCGATATACAAAGTGTTTCAAGGCGAGCTCTTTGAAAGATAAAGGTATATCGAAGATTTATTATAACATGGTTTACTAGTACTTTTATGAAACACCTTGTATACATTTTTACGTAATAAATATAAATATACATTATACGATACCAGTTACGCACTGGGTTCGTCCGCATCCTAACAGCTCCCTGATTTCGCATCATGTTCGTCTGTGCTTTTATCCAACCTCCTAGCGGCTCCCTAATTACGCAAAGGGTTCGTCCGCGCTGTTCTACAACTTCCTAGCAGCTCCCTGATTTCGCATCAGGTTCGTCTGTGCTTGATCACATTCCTAGAGGATCCTTGACTTTGCGTCGGGTTCGTCCTCGCTGTCTATAATCCTTGCGGCTCCCCAATTACGCATTGGGTTCGTCCGCGCATTTTAACTAACAAATAGATATTACATTCTTGGGTTAACACCCTCTCCCCGACCACTAAGCTGCTCGCGGCCCTGGCTCGTAACAGTATTGTACTATGTACCAAATCTATGTGTTTCTAATATATGAAATTTTGATTAAAGTAAAATTAAAACTAGAGGGGCGTTCTTGCTGGGGTTGTTGCTCGCTCGCTTCGCGAGCTTCGTGAGTAGGGTTGAGGTCACTCGCTCGCTTCGCGAGCTCGCGAGTAGGACTGCTCTTGCGAGAGGGTTAGTGGTACGCATTGCTAGGGGGCCTACAGCTATTAATGTTTTTTTTTTATTTTGTGTGTGACTCTCCACAAGCCACACAAAGAACTTCCCGATTCGTTAGTTGCAGTATATTATTATCATTATTTAGTGTGCGTTTTAAGAAGATTATATGTTTTCAGGGAAAGTGATTATAACACTGTATTGGGAATATAGAGTATGCCCAACCACATGACGTATGTAGTCTTTTGAATTTTTCAAGAAAAAAATTTTTTTTTTAAATATATCTAAATATATATATATATATATATATATATATATATATATATATATATATATATATATATATATATATATATATATAGTTGCGTTTGCTTCTTCGGTGGATACGCCTCTCGTATAAATTCCAATGTTGAATCAACTCCTTTCGAAAAAAACTAAAAAACTACTTGACCAAAATGGACCAAAATCTAATCAGCTCTAAGTTACAGCGAGGCACATCCATTGCATCATTCATTATTCTGATCGCGTTGTTACTTTTTCAGAAACCGTTAACGAAAAATTTGATACCATACGCACACACACACACGCACACACACACACACACACACAAACAAACATTTTGATAAAAATAGTGTAAAATGACTCCAATGACCATGAAACGTGAAGATCTGCTAAAAACTCGATTTTCGATTTTCGAGGTAATTACAGTAACTTCTCTATGAATCGGGATGTTAATTAAATTTTAATGTTCTATAAACTTCCTGTAAATATCCTTTTAACGTTTTGAATATGTCCAGCCATACGTGCCAAGGATGTTCAAATAACGTCCGCATGTCCAAGATATGTGCGAAATATGTCCCAGATACGTGCCGGATATGTCACAGATACGTGCCAGATAGTTCTAAGTAAATCCCAGATACGTACCAGATAGGTCCGAATTTGACGTTCTATGTACGTACCACTTCCTAATTGGAATCTCTGTCAGACTTTCCTGTTACGTACTTCGGACATATCTCGGACATACGAACATCATTGGGACATCCCTGGAACGTACATACGTCCGATATCCGGGTGCTATCTGGGATAGCAGGTCGTTGAATTCGTTTCGACGTCGCCTACAATATTACGAAGTTAAAAATACCCAGTTCCCTTTAAAGATATGACAGCGACCTTGATTTTTTGTTGAAAATTGATTTTTTTTAAGTAAAACTACTTTTGGCAGGGTGCAAGCCTAAATCGCGACATGGCAAAAGCGTAATGTACCAAATTGGGGGTTGCGCCCTAGACCCCCTCTTCTCTCCGTTCAGAGCGGTGGGTAAGGCCAGTGCGTTACGCGTTTTCCTGTCGCTGCCAACTGTCCTATACAGGGTGAGGCAGTAAAGTAACTATTTCCACCTACAATAACTCCGAAAGTATGATAGTAGCAGAAAAATTTTCGAAACAAAAGATGCATGGAACAACAGGGGCTGTAATATGGCACTAGTAGCTTTTTTGCAGCTGGAGGTATTTCAGACATTTGAAGGACACCTCCATTTTTTTTAAAGGAATGTCCTATTTTTCATACCATAGATCGATAAAGTATCAAATTTAGAGTATAAAAGTGTTGACCTTCGTATGTCTTAAACCGAATAGTTAACGAGGTATTATCAAAAGAAGAAAGAAAATTGTTTCGATAATATCTCGTTAACTATTAGGTTTGGGACGTCTGAAGGTCAATATATTTTTACTCAGAATTCGATAGTCTATCAATTCATGATACAGAAAATGGGTATTTTCATTTTAAACAATCGAGGTAACCTTGAAATGTCCTCCATACCTCCACCCACACAGAATATATTTGTGCTACGACATGTCCCCATCTGTACCGGGCAAATTTTGTTTCTAACATTTTTCCGTATTGTTACAAATAACGGAGATATTCAAAGTGGTCAAAGTTATTGCCCTACCCTGTACGCTTACTCCTAAATTCACTTTTAATATGCTAAAGTTGTACAGTTGAAAATGGTAAAATTGTAAATTCGGAAAAATGTTCATATTTTAAAGTTGAAAAGTAGAAAATTGTGAAACTGTAAAATTTAGGGAAATTTAAAGTTTAAATTGAAAGAAACTTCCAGTTTAAATTGCGGGAAATTTCAAATTTACATTGAGGGAAATGTCAAGTTTAAATTGAGGGACATTTTAAATTTGAAGGAATTTCAAGTTTAAATTAAGGGAAGTTTCAAATTTAAATTTAGGGGAATTCAAGCCTTGAATTGTGAGGAATGTGGGAAATACTAAAATTTTACAATTTTGAAGTTGCAAAGTAGAAAATTGTGAAATTATGAAGTTATAAAATCCAAAGCAGTAAATCGTAAAACTGTAAAATTTTAAAGTTACAAAGTTACAAAGAGTAAAACTGTGAAATTGCAAGATTGTACAATTTTAAAGTTGCAAAGTAGAAACTTGTGAAACGGTGAAATTGTAAAATTTCAGAGCAGCAAATCTTAAACTGTAAAATTCTAAAGTTGCAATGTTGTAAACTGTAAAACTATGAAATTGCAAAATTGTACAATTTTAAAGCTGTAAAGTAGAAAATTGTAAAACTGTGAAATTGTAAAGAAAGAGAATAGTTCATAGCATTTCCCATACACTCTCCTTCTTTGCGTCGCAAATTTTGATCGTTCATTACTAGACTGCAAGAATTAAGTTTCACTTCTGCCGCGCGTGATTTTCTACGCGGTACGAAACACTTTTCTGTCCGACATCCGAAGGAGCTGAAAAATCGTGGGGACTAATTTGTGCCGCATCCTGTATAAAAATAAAAATATTGAACAGAAATATTTTAAATAGATTCGACGAGCAAAAACCGAGTTTGAATAAATACTGTCTTACACATGGGTTATTCGTAAGGCCCTTGAATCTTTTTCTGGAAGTGACAACGAGTTGGGAATGCGATAGTATATCTGCAGCTTTACAGATTCAAGCATGTAAATTACAACATGGGCAAATACAATATTACTCTGTGCACACTGTTACGCAGTAGATTTACTGTGCATCTCTTCATATCCGCAGAACAGTATTCGATTGTTATTCTTATTATGTAGATTGCGGTCTTTATGCATTTAGAGAAAAATTGAGTAGATGAAATTCAAAAATTGAAGATGGCAATACATGATTTCTTCTCCGTTAATATTATTAGGGGAAGAAATAAACTTTTTAGTTTCTATTTCTGTGAATCGATGCAGACAATTTTTATTTTACATAAAGATCCGTAGTTTACTTATATGTAACATTACTAACATGTAGAACTTTCCGACGTTGAAATTGGTCATAGTATTTAATTATACTTTATCTGTTGATAATGTACAGGATGTACCAAAATTACGTGTGAAGACCATAACAGCTGGAATCTGTACCTTTAAATCGGTGAGATCTGTTTGAAAAATTACGTGCAAAATTGTCCTCGGTCGGTATTTTCAAAGTAAAATTTTTTATTGTTGCATTCTAGTCTACTCATCGAGAGGGTAAAAAGTCTCAAGTTAACCGATCTCTTAAGAAACGGCTTTAAAGTTTTGTAATCTATTTTATTTCATATACACATTATTTTAGTACACACTGTACATTAATTAGGAACAACATTTTTAGAATCCATTTTTCAGAAGGCAGGAAAAAATTGTCAAACGTGTACTGCCCATCTTGATAATTCGTATCTCGTGAATAAATGCGTCAATATTTATTACTAGACTGCGGATCTTTATGCAAACTAATACTTGTCTGTATGGATTACAAGAAATAGAAACTGAATTCAACGTTATTCCTTCCCGTGATGATTTAAATATAGGGGGAATTGTATATTCACAACTTCGATTTTAAAAAGTTTTCAACAATTTTCATTTTCATATACTCAAGTTTGTTATAAATGCATAACCATCCGCGGTCTATTTATTATACTATGCAACATTTAGCGATATACAGGGTGGTCTATTTCTCTTGAGACAGTCAATTATTACGGAAACCAGCAGGAATATGAAAATATGTTTTGACACATCTAAATGGTGTCGAGGTACCAACATTTTTTAAATCGTACGATACTGACAACTTTCCTCTATGTACCAAACGCTTATGAGGTTGATCCACGAGACAACTGACACAAGTCATCAAAAAGATCAATGTCCACAGAGACAGTAAATATACCACGTTGATAAATTCACGGTAATATACAATGGAAACTTGTGCAACTGTTCATACTGACAAGAAATTTTTCTACTAGGATGTAGCCAGATAAGATGGGACAACTGTTTCCAAATCAGAGTTATGTTCAATTACAATTGAATTATAATACACGAATTATAAGTACGAAATAATTTAATTATATTGTATTCAATTATTTCGTAACTCTAAAATAAAAATAAATTACGATGTAAATAATTCTGATCTCTTGTTTAATTTATTACATTAGATTATTAGAGTTTACAGTTGAAACACAATTACAAAGTACAGTGTAATTATGAATTTTGTAAAATGAAAGTTGTAAAATGCAACTTTTAGTATTTTCTCCGTAATTCCGACTAATTGCATTTTTTTTTAAATATCTCTTCACATCATGTAGTAAATTAATTGTTCTAACTTCTCAATAAAGTTCAAATCGTTTATTCTAATATTAAAAAAGTTATGCTTGTTTTTTAGATCGTCCAAATATTAATGGGAGTCACTATACAAATTAGATTAAATAAATTAAGATTATAGTACTCTGTCACAATATCCAATATCTAATTGATATCTGATATCTAATATTTAATATCTAATTGACATATTGTGATAGTTTCAAGTTAATGGTAAGTTCTGGTTGTATTAAGAATCATGAACTTAATAAATATTATATGAATGTTGTTAGTACATTTGCCACGTAAATTGAAATTGATATTCAATTAACAATGATTTTGCTACGTTAATTGAATCTTAATTCTTAATCTTGGTCAACTGCAGAGTTGTGTTGTATTACAATTGAATTACTTTACGAATTGTATATTACAAATTAGTTCATTTACATTGTATTCAATTATTTCGTAATTGGAAATTCACTCGCTTCATTCAATTAAATTTATTATGTAATTTGTAATTTTGGTCTGTTATTCAATTAAAATACAAAGTAATTGTATATGTATAAGAAGAATAAGAGGTGGAAAGAAAAGGAAAAGATTTGTACCAATGATAAAAATAGGATATTATTTGAACATGCATGCATGTGTGATCAAAATCAAACTTGTTTATTACGTACGTCTCAGAAAAGAAATAAACTGTAGAATGTCATAAGACAAAATTATTACTGTGAAAAAAGGTAACGCTATTGAATAGCAAAGACCTAAAATATCATATTTACTGACGGAAATTGTCAGCGTGTTTTAAATTAATTTTAATTAACACTCTTTGCTCAAATACCTTGTCACTAAGATTGCTGAATTTTCAAAAGTTAGTCATCGTCGCATAAGAAAACACTTCATAAACATAAAAATTGAGTAAAGATATTTTTCACGTTAAGCGAGTAATGTAAAAATTGTGCGAGCAATTTAAATTATATTGTATTTCAGTTACATTGTATTTCGATTACACTTATGATTCGCGTAATTAGCAATTAAGTTAAGTGAAGGGGTTTCGAATTATTTAATGCAATTACAGTGTAATTCAAATAGTGTGTGTATGAAATACAATATATTCCAATTACGTAATTCAATTGCAATGTGCTTAAATTAGCATTACTTTGTCCCAAACCAAATTGATTTTTGGCCACACCATTCTATAGGGCTCCCGAAGAAAGCCCTCTGTGACAAGTTTCAAGTCGGCACCCCTACCACAAGGGTAGTGACAGAGTGAGCTCGATCTAATGAATTATCTCTATCACTTCTATTCCGTTCAACAAGAAATTACGAAAAAATTCATGAACAGTCTAGCTACTAGCACACATAACATTGAATAATTTAAGAATTTTTGATTGCAAAATCGATTTTTTTATAAATGTGCAAGTATAGAATTGCCAATTTTATATTGATGTTTTCAAATCACCAAGTTTATATTGTTATGTTAGCTGTGTCCCATCGTGATTATCAACGTGTATTTTTTAAATAAAATAAAATAGAATCATTAGAGTAAATATTATTCTAAAAGACAAGAATTTTCATTTCGTTTTTGAAGTGAAACTTCTTATGGCGCGATGGGCGTAAAACCGATTGACGATGAAACGGAAATGCGGCAGGAAGTGGCTAGTGCGCAGACTCTCGTACGGTTTAGGAGAGAGAGAGAGAGAGCACGAAAGCAGAAGCCTTACCATCATTTTTATAGTGCGTCACAGTTTGTTTTTAACCAACACGTGTTATTTACATAAACAAATAATAAAAATAATGACAGAAACAAATGCAGAACGTAATAAATACGATCGACGATAAAACGAAAATGTGAGTTCGAAGTGGCTAGTGCGCAGACTCTCGTGCGGTTTGGGAGAGAGAAAGAGAGAGCACGAAAACAGAATGCTTACCGACATTTTTATAGTGCGTCACAGTTTGACAGCACGTGCAACTACGTTTGCGTTAATTCAAATAATAATATAATAATTACATCTATTGTTGTTGGAGATATAAGTATTTCGAAAACTACCGTGTGCGGAAGAGAATAAAAGTACATCAGTATCAGCACCTATTTATCTTCGTCAAACTGATATTGACGAACATAACTTCACATCAAGTACATTACGGAACATGGTTAACACAGAGAATCCATCAAGTTCAATGTTAAATGATGTGAATGTTAGCAATATTATTCAACCTTATAGTGACTTTCAACGCCATAGACCAGTTCATAATCAATTTAAGAAAACATTTATAAATAACAAATTTGGTCAGTCGTGCTCTGTTTGCAGTAGATTATGGTTTAATAATGATTTAAAAAAGTACAATGCAGAATATGAAGAAATTATTGAAAATAATACTACCAGATATTGAAAGGGATAAAATACCAATCTGTAATACTTGTCGAACTGCACTGTCGAGGAAACAAATTCCTACAATGTCTTCCTACAACGGTTTTAAATACTCTGAGATACCAGCGCATTTACTTCCACTGGATTTAGTGTCAGAAAGATTAATTTCTCCACGCATTTCTTTTATGCAGATAAGACGATTGAGGTATGCACATGGCCAGTATGGCATTCTAGGACAAATTATAAATGTTCCGATTTGTGTAAATACGATGGTTAAAAAATTACCCAGAGACCTTGACGATGATCATTGCATTAATGTTCATATTAAGAAAAAAAAATATACGTGTGGAAAACCACGCGCGGTAGAAATGAAACTTCTTGCAGTCTAGTAATGTTTAGAAGCATATTAAGATTGGAAATGTTAAAAAAAAAACAAGATCAGGAACAACCAATACAAAAGAATCATAAAAAAAGTTTCACTTCAAACATAATGAACGATCAAAATTTGCTTCGCAAAGAAGGAGAGCGTATGGAAAATGCTATGAACTACGTCTCTTTCTTTCTCATAAAATTTTGATCGTTCATTATGTTTGAAGTGAAACTTTTTTTATGATTTTTTTGTATTAGTTGTTCCTGATCTTGTTTTTTTTTAACATTTCCAATCTTAATATGCTTCTAAACATTACTAGACTGCAAGAAGTTTCATTTCTACCGCGCGTGGTTTTTTGTTCAATACTATTTTCTATAAATTCACGAAAAATATAGTTCATAGGAATAGGTCGTAAGATGTGAATCATATCCTTCAACTATCCAATTTCTGTCAATCATTAAGTAAATAAATAAATTACTACGATTTTTAAAAATTCATGGTCGCCGCGTCGAGAGTAAATGAATTCAATTACGTTAAAGTTATTTATTATTTCTTACTAGCTGACCCGATAGACGTTGTCCTGTCCAAATTTCGATAAATTCGTTACTGATCGTTTCATGAATTTGTGAAAAGCTATTGGAAATGTCTAAACAAAGTAAAAATGAGAAGAAACAAACGTTTTTCTGAGTGATCATTATATCTATTAACGCATGTGGCCATCATTCCGAATTTTCCATTTTTCCGGGCAACTTTTCCAATTTTTCTTTCCCCAAAAACCTTATTCGGACTATTACGAACATTTTTAGAAAAAAATAGCCAAATCGGTCCAGCCGTTCTTAAGTGATTCGCTTACCAACGAACAGCATTTAATTTTTATTTATATAAATAGAAGATAGATAGATAGATTACATACCGAGACGTTTTCCGGTGCAGACGTGGGGAGAACAACGTCAGCAATGGTTTTATTGTCCGTCAGTTCAGCAGTTTCTAGGTTGCACTGGGAAGATGCTGCATTCTTCGAATGAGGAAACACCATCGCCACTATCGTTAGGTTCATATTGATTCTCAGCATATAATTGATGGCAAAGCCACAGAAAACGAGATACCATAACACGTCCCGACATGACAGCATTTCTTTCCGTTTCAGAATTTCTGTCGAATTCGGTTAAAAATCAAATGTTAAATGCGTTCCAGGCGTGAATCGTTCATTGATTCGTTTTGACACATGTGTTTATAATTATACAGCCATTTGCACATCTGATGGCACTATAAAGTGTGGACACAGAGCGAATACAATTACGTACTCGTATACATCAGTTATCTTAATAAAGTATGGTAAAAGCAATTTATCGCAACTGAGTTTCGGTTGTGACGATTGAAACGTGATGTTTTCACAGACTTCAAAATGTAACAACCTTTGTAAATTCTTTTTTAATAAAAAAGTAAAACTTTCTAAGTCACGTTTTCATATATCTTGAGATTTTTATATCTTAAATTACTGTCAACGTTTATTAAATCAAATAAGCACCCGTGGTACTCGGTATAAGTAATAAATATAACATAGTAATTTTATTTATACAATTTACACTAAACAAAATCTACGTTGCAACTTTTCCCGATTATGGGGTGTCTCGTTAAAATCCTTCAAAACAGATCAGAAAAAATAATTATTAAACAATACTTCAACAATATTTTAATAAAGTAGCCTAAATTATCAATGTATAAACAATTGGAAAATCTTATCGATTCAGATCTTTCGAGCTTATTGACAACTGTTTTTACATCGAATTAACTTGAATTAACCTAATTAAGATTGTATTAAAGACTATGTATTTATATGTATTTAAATGAAACCTGAAAATTCAAAAATTATCGTTCTTGCTTTGTTTTTAACTTATAAGTTACTAGACCACACTAATCATCTATTCTTTTTTTGACTTGTCTTACACAAAACGCTATTAAGTCGTCATATTGTTACTCCCACTTTTTACAACATATTGCCATAAATATTGTGCCCTAAATTTTCTCCTACTTGAACACTATGAAAGAAATGTTCAAATATCGAGACCGTTGCATTTTAAATTGATAATTATTTCATAACCAATTAGCAGAATAATAAACTGGCATCATTTCCTTACGCATAATGTAACTGTAACTAATGCCACTTCTGCGAAAATGTGGGAAAGCTTGCATCACTCAATTCAGAAGGCTAGTAATTATTTGATAATCAAAGACTTTCGCGTAAAAGTATAAATGTTTAACAATGGAAATTCAAACTTTTATACCAGATGAAAATTAATCTTCAACTTGAAGTGAGCGCCTTTTAGAATTCGATATACAAAGTGTTTCAAGGCGAGCTCTTTGAAAGATAAAGGTATATCGAAGATTTATTATAACATGGTTTACTAGTATTTTTATGAAACACCTTGTATACATTTTTACGTAATAAATATAAATATACATTATACGATACCATCTAGATTTTGTATGTACGATAACGTTGGCCAGAATTTCCAAATCTTTTCTGATATGGTATCTATAGTTAGCCATAATATCTAGATCACCGTGTGTATATGTACAATAACCCAAATTAATATTCGGACCCTCTAAAAAGGATGATAACTTTCTTAATATTCTACTATAGGATATTTGAACTTTTTTGGGAATCTATAGTTTACTACAAGATGTAAAAGAAATTTTTTCAAGAAATGCAATTGTTCGAAATTGTAATAAAAAATACTATAGTTTTATTTTACAATTTTTTTATGTGGACCTATATTAAAATATTTAAAAAAACGTTTTGCAGATTGTGTGAATTATATGCACTGTGAAAGTTTCATCGAAATCGGTTGATGCGGGAAAAAACGACAGGCCTTGAAAAATACAAGAATCCTTAGATTTATTGCAGTTAAAAGCCGAGAATCATGAAAATCTACCATTTTTACCATCAAACGTTTATAGTTCACTGCAACGTCGACCGATTTTAACGAAATTTGCAGAATATGTTCAATTAACACAGATTTACAAAACGTATTTTAAAAATTTTTAATATAAGGCCACAATAAAAAAAAGTTGTAGAATGCAACTTTTAGTATTTTTCTACAATTCCGATCTGTGACAAGTTTTGATAAAATTTCTTTTCTTTTTTCTGTAGTAAACCAATTGCTCTGGCTTTCCAAAAAAGTTCAAATCGTATAGTACAATATTAAAAAAGTTATCGTCTTTTTTAGAGGTCACTGTACATACATTTACACATGTTCTAATTTAAAATAATTTGAAATTTGAAAATATCCGCTGGTCATGAGAATGGTTTTTTACTTACTATTGCTCATTTTTCTTGTGTTTCACTTGTTCCAGCTAGAGAGTCCACGAATGTCGACTAGGTATGAAAATTGTATTAGTGACGAAAACACAAGGAATTTCAAAATGTTTATATTGAGATTTATCGACGATGCACCATGTCTAAGAAAAACGTTGATGCTGAGGTCGGTCGATATCAACATGCTTCACGGTAACATTTTCCAGTGACAGATTTCGTTCGTATAAGATAATCAGTTAATATCGCGGAGAACACTGCATGCCAGTTCTCGTAACCGCGTAAACCCTGAGGAGACTTTCCACGAGTCTTCACCCAAACAGAAATAGTCCTGATAACAATGGTTACGCGGTTACTAAGCTCTCTTGGAAATTTTATTCTTTCTCTGATACCAGCGTCTCATGTCCAGTAATCTATCACCCGCCATGATAATCTCTCAGTAATAAATTAATTAATTGATGCATTTATTTCGGTCTACAGATAGGAATATTCTATGAACTGCCGGATATATTTGCAGTGCGACGATCCAGAGTTGTGCTAATTTAAATACATTGTAATTGAATTACATTGTAATTACATTACATAATTCGTTCCTTTCACTTCATTTAATTGCTAATTACGCGAATCATGAGTGTTCGTCGAAATACAATGTAATTTAAATAAAATATAATTGAAATACAATATAATGTAAATTACATAACCTGTACAGAATTCACATTTAATGACCCATCTTCGATTCTTTATTTGACAATTATGAAGATTGTAAAGGTTAATGTTTGTCGGTTTTTAAAAGAAAATTATGCAATTCGAAAAGCGTTTTTTTATCTTCTAGTAAATTTCTTCCATTAGCTACAAAAACCGATATTATTAAGTTATCCGGACAAATATTATCAAGATTATATAAAAATTATTCTACAGAAGACGACTGCGATGTTAAAAAAGGGACGAAGAAGAAAATCAAGACATTTCTATGATGAAAAATGCTATGGAAATAGCAATAAATAAATATCTACAAGAACCTGAAGAAGTGACTTCCGCTCTTGTCCTCAAACATTAAAGAAGGAGTTTTTAATCTTGGAGACTACAAATAGAAGAACAAACGACTTAGATTTATTATTTAATGCTTTAAAGACAATTAAGACCAATTTATTAGTAATTTTGTGTTCAAAATAAGGACGCGACTAACAATAAGCAATAAATCCATTGACGTTCCTTGCTCTTTGAAGTCATATTTTATTAAACAAAGAAAGAAGTAAAATAATAATTTACATAAATATAAAACATTTGTTAATTTCTGTGATTTTTTAAGGGTATTATTTTGCTAATTTTTTATTTTAATAATTTTATGTATGTACTGCGACGTTGTCCCCGATCGAGCGGTCTTTACCGCGCTCGGACCAGGGCAACTCCCGGGATTTTACAAGCGCAGAGGCTGGGCCGTATGCGGCCGTGCAAATACGGTCCTCCCGGGGCAAAGCGGTTCTTCGGAGGGCTCGTCTCGAACGCGAAGAATTTTGTTCGGGCGCCAGATACTCGGAAGTACCAATCAAAACGTAAATTACAGCCCGAGCTCGGGGAAGCCGAGTCCGGGGCGAGCCCCCGCAAACCGCGAGACGGAAATCGCGACACGACTGGCCAGGC
The DNA here is from genome assembly GCA_916610235.2 of Lasioglossum morio. Lineage (NCBI taxonomy): Eukaryota > Metazoa > Arthropoda > Insecta > Hymenoptera > Halictidae > Lasioglossum > Lasioglossum morio. The sequence continues at coordinate 38,824,020 of OU744324.1, read as the reverse complement.
GTTCGGACACAGGGAATAACGAGGACTTCCCTCACGGCAGGGCGGATCGCGCAGGTGTGAAGTAACGAAACGAGATTGGGCTCTACGTTATTTTATTGAAGAACTTCAATACGTCGCTGTTACATCTGAGCGACCACGTGGTCGCGACCCGGGAGCCCGCGCTCCTAGTACACTTTATCGGAAGGTGGTCGCCCGCGGAGCGCGTTTTGTCAAGCGGAATTGTTCCGCAACGGTACGATGGACTGTACAATTTAAATCTCGTACGAACGAGAATTCGCAAGCGCGGTTGATCGGCGCGCGGAATTTCGGACTGTCGCGATTGTCTCTCGATGATGCTAGAGAACGGAAGTCGATTCGCTACGCGCGATTAATACTTCGCTACCGGATTTCGCGAGCTAGATGTTATCTCGCGACGCTATTCTTTTCCCGACGCGACTCCTGAGGAAGACTTCTTTCGCACGCGGAGGGAACGATCCAAACGAAATTGCTCAAAGCGTCTTTACACGGGACGCGAGCTCACGGCCTGAGGTATTACACCTCGACCAAACGAAACCTCGAGGACGAGACGGCACCGTGTCGTCCTCGGCCAAAACGGAACGAGCCAACGCGAAAACGAAATCAAGGAATCGTCGTCGACTTACCGTTGCCGATTCAGCTTACGTTTCCAGGCCTCAGATTTTTCCTGGCTGACTGCGGTCCTTCGGCAGCGGAAACGAGATTCGGCAATCACCCGCGACACGGAAATATGCGGAAACGGGAATCGCTTTTCGTACTGAATTAACGGACTTTCTTCGACAATAGCCAGCGCGACAGTGCTTCCCTGATTCGCATCGACCAGGATCGTCGATCATCGTTTCCCCCCACTACGCGCTCTTTGCCGAATTTTCCCGAGTGGCTTCGCTCGCTCGCGACTAGTAGATAGCAGGATCGTCGGACAGGTCCTGGGGCCCCAGACCTGCGTCACTTTGACTGCGATACATGGATCTCCTACGCCACCCCCGTCCGGATTTCCAGCCACGGCAGGGTGAGACGTCGGCCGGAACGACAATTCACGATGGTGTGCTGGAGCTTTTTACCCGTGCTCGCCGCCTCTGTGGGGTTTCGGATCCAACCAAACGCTAATCATGGCCACTTGTTCCTTCGACTGATCCTTTGAGTGAGCGCCTTCTCGGGTTTTCCGGTTCCAGTCGTGCCCCTTGGCACGGCCCTGAAACTTCGCCGTACTCGGCACGCGCAAGAGATGGCGTTAATTACCCATCTTTAGATTTTTGTCATTCCTTCAGGAGCGCTCTAGTGTCGGCGGGTGATTTTCGTGACCGCTAGAGGTCGGTCCGGTCCACTCCGTACACGGTCAAAGGACCGTTTACGCGAAATAAAGTGACGGCGCAAATTGCAACGTCACAGTACGTATATGCACCTCGTGGTTTTCTTTTTCGTAATTTTGAATTATTATAAATAAAATAAATTAAAAACTTCTATTTTAAGTTGTAAATATGTCTTGTTTGTTTATCTGTAAAAATTCGAAACTGGTTTAAACCGGTTTCACGGAAAAGTTAAAATCCGAAAATGGGTTTTTTAAAAGTCGGTTTTTATATAAACCCTAGTAAAGGTGCTTTCGTGGGAATTGATTGAATGTATTTTTGACTCCAGTATATATTACAATAAAATTCGTCGAAAGTATTGTTGTGAGCAGCACGAGTAGCCGGCGAAGGGTTATTACCCTAGGAATATGGTATCAATTTGTTAGTTAAGGTACGCGGACGCACCCAATGCGTAATTGGGCAGCCGCTAGGATTTTAGACGATGAGGACGAACCTGATTCGATATCAGGGAGCCTCTAGGAATTAAGGTACGCAGACGAAACTGCTGGGAATGGTGAAACTTCGTGAACGAACCTGATGCGTTGATCAGGGAGCCGCTGGGTTATTGGGTGAGAATACAGACGAACCTGAAGCGTAATTACGTAATCAGGGAGCTGCTAGGATGCGGACGAACCTGATGTGTTAATCAGAGAGCCGCCAGGTTGGAACAGATCTTTGTTTGGACGATTGAGAAGTCGCGAACGAACCTGATTGCGTGATCAGGGAGTCGCTAGGATTGTTAGTAGGCCTCGTAATAAGTATAATCTAAATTGATACAATCCGAGCGGTAAAATTGTATCGTGTGGGACGTTCAATTACTTGATTAGGATTGTGGAACAGTAATTACGGGTTTAATGAGTTTACACAAAATTATCAAATAACAAATATATTCTAATTGAAGAATGTGTTACAATTGTGTAATTGTTACGAATGAATAATAGAATTGAAAAGGAATAGAATTGAAAGATGCATCGTGTTGACGCACTGGCAATGTGGGGTCTCTCGAGAGCAACTTAATAAATGCCTAATAGAATTTATACCGAGACTCGCGGAATCTATGTGATGTATCTATGAGATACAGCACGACACGACACGATTCGTGACTACGAAAGTACTAGCCCCCGAGAACAGAAATGCAAGAGCTCATATACTCCTGTCATGACATGTGGTATTTCTCAGTGTCCCTGAATCACCCTCGTCAATGTCCCGTTGGTCGTGCGTATCTTTTGATTTTAGATTAAACAGGTATGTAGTTTTAACTAGAGTGGATCCGTGCATTTAATCTAGGACGGTTCCTACCAGAGATGATCTTGAACATCTGTTTGTCATCCGTAACAATATAAGTAAATTCAATCTTGTTATTTTTATAATTCCATACACATTAGCAAATTATCTTTCATTTTCATACGCGTTTCTTCCGTTTTGCATTTTTAGACAACTCAATTTTATGTTTGCTTAGTGACAAGATGTTTCAACAATGAGTGTAACATGATATTTGGTCCCCTCAGGGTTTCAAATTCATTTACCAATCTCCTTCCCCCTCTTTCCATTCTCACTATCGTCTTTTCAGCGGGACCTACTGTTTATGGTGGGTTCCGAACCACCTTTTGCCAACAACACGTGAAAAACACCCCGGATGGGTCACTTTCCGGTTTTTTACCAGACGGTCACCCATGCTAGTGCCGTTCACGTTCCACATTGCTTAACTTCGGTGATCTAACGAGAACCGGTGCTTTCAACGGGAGTACGGTTGTTGGCCTTCAACAATGAGTGCTAATTAAAATTAATTTAAATCTTGCTGATTGAATTTAAATTGCTTTCAATGAATATAACCGGAGAAGAACACACGAAGACTACTCTTGTTTCAGGTCTATGATATTAAATACTGTTACTTGTATTCTATAGTTATTTTGTCCAATGTTTTTCTACAATTTATTTCTTTTCTGAAACGTACGTAATAAACAAGTTTAATTTTGATCACACATGCATGCATGTTCAAATAATATCCTATTTTCATCATTCCTACAAATCTTTTTCTTTTCTTTCCACCTCTTATTCTTCTTATACATATTGAAATTGAATTGAAATTGAAGATGAGCCGGGACCTCAGTCCTATGGGACCATTGTACCCGGGCCCGGGGGAAGTTGGGCTACCAAACTCAGATAAGGCGCTCGAGCAGGGTGGCCTCTCTGGCAAAATCCAGGAGTGCATCAATCCCGTCTGCCTTAAGACGGAGGGCACCTTGGTTTGAGAGCCCGTCGAGTTTGCTTCTTAGGGCCTCAGTACCTTTACAGTGCTGTAGTACGTGGAGAGGGGTTTCATCCTCCTCCCCGCATCTTGGGCAGATAGAGTCCATCTGGATACCTAGCTTAGCCAAGTGCTTACCGGTGTACCAGTGGCCCGTGATGATTCCTACGAGCCGCCGCACCTTTAGACGGTCCATGTGACACAGCTTATTGGCGAGGTCTTTATTAGGCCCCTCTACCAGAGCTTTCGTGTGTCTCATGCCTGATTCAGAAATCCATAAGTGGGCAAGTTGGATTTCTACCCATACTTTATTCCAGTTTTTAATTACACTGGGTGCCAGTTTTAGAGGTCTATAGATAGATGCGCTATGGCATCGGGTGCCTTCGCGCGCTAATCTATTTGCCTCCTCATTTCCTTTGATTCCAGAGTAGCCTGGAACCCACAGAAGGCTAACACGATTGTGTTCAGCTAGTACTGTGATGGCTGTGATACAGTCGCGGACGAGCTTAGATCTGGTCATAACTTTGTCCAGTGATCTAATAGCCGCGCGGCTGTCACTACAAACGTATATGTGTTTATTCTTGTAGCCTTTGCTGAGGTTGAGTTCAGCGCAGGCCAGGATAGCACATACTTCAGCTTGAAAGACCGTAGTGTGCTGCCCGAGTGCTAAAGACAAGCTAATCCTCGGGCTGACACCGCAGATACCTACTCCTGCTCCGGTTCTTTGAGCCATCTGTGAACCAGACCAAGCCTTGCGGAGAGAGAAGCTCCCCAGCGTTTGACTCCCAATCACACCTATTAGGGAGGCGAATTTGGTGTTTAACCGTAAAGTTATAAAGTAGCCCCCACGAGAGAACCGTAGCGCGTGAAAACCAGTTTGCGTTCGTTGCTGCGCATCTTCGCCCTGATTGGCAGGATTTCCTATGCACAGCGCACGCGCGCAGTGACACTGAGTGACGCCACGCGCTGCAGCGCTGCATGCCGTCTCATTTGTAGCCATACCGGGTGTCAAGCTATTACAGTGCAGCGTCGATCTATTTAGTTTTGCTTTTGTTGGCATTTTTTTTTGTTAGTAGCGTTTTTGGTGTGTGAAAATGGAAGAGCAAGTTGCTAGTACATCTGGTGTATCTCCGGTAAAAAAAATCCAAGAGGAAAGGTAAGCTTGCATTATAAATAATTATTTATCATGCATTTCGTGTAAGCTTGTTTCTTTTTTCAAAAATCATAGTTTTTATAATTTACTAAACTTTTCTCTATTTCTAGTTCGTCGGATCTGCGCAAAAGCAGATTATAATTAATCTGTACATAACCGTTAGGTCGGAAAATCCGACGATAACGTATAAAGCGGTGGTGCAAAAATTATCAAAGGATACGGGCATCGGGCGGGAAACCGTATCCAAAACTCTGTCCGAATACAAAACGACAGGAGCCGTTACATCGCCAAATAAGAAGAAGCGACGTCTGAATATTCTTGAAAAAACATCAAATGAGGATCAACTTGCTATCAGAAAGCTTGTACATAATTTCTGGCTTCGGCGGGAAATTCCTAGTATGAAGAAAATTCTGCAGGCGGTAAACGACGACGAAAATCTACCGTCGTTTTCCGAAACCACACTAAATCGGCTGCTCCACCGCATGGACTTTAAATACGTAGTGCGGAAAAGGAACAGCGCCTTTTTAGATCAACCCCACATCATCAGTTGGCGGCAAAAGTAAGTAACTGTCTACATTCGAAAATGTTTTTTCCAAAAAACTCAGTTTCTTTTAACAATTTATCTGTTACTACGTTTTAGGTATATCAAACAGATAACAAAATTTCGTTCCGAAGGGCGTAAAATTTACTATTTAGACGAGACTTGGTACAACGCTGGAGACTGCAAAAGCAGATTATGGGTGGACACTACAGTTACCAGCCCGAGGAACGCCGCAGAAAGGGGCCTCTCAACGGGCATACCTGGTCCCATGGGAAAAGGGAGGCGGCTTATTATTGCTCACGTCGGGTCAAAAGACGGGTTTGTACCTGGGGCCCTCCTTTGTTTCGAGGCCAAAAATAAAAAAGGAGACTATCATAGTGAAATGAATGGGAACACATTTTTTGAATGGTTCAAGAAACTTTTGCCCTTGCTGGCCCATGGGGCAGTCATCGTGCTCGACAATGCTCCGTACCACAGTGTAAAGAAGGAAAAATATCCGACTTTATCGTGGAGAAAGAGCGACATTTTCAAGTGGCTGGAGGGTAAGGGGGAAACCATAGAGCAACCAATTGTTAAAATAACGCTAATGGATATTGTAAGAAAATACAAGGAGCCAGAGAACAATTATATAATAGACGATTACGCAAAACAGCACGGACGTACTGTCCTACGGCTTCCCCCTTACCATTGCGAACTGAATCCCATCGAGGTTGCATGGGCAGAAGTTAAAGAGTTCATTAGAATGCATAACACATCGTACAAGTTGGCAGATGTCCGCCAACATGTAGATGCAGCCATTCAAAATGTGTCCCCCGAAAATTGGGAACATTTCATTGACCACGCAATGAAGGAGGAGAAACGGCTTTTCGAAATCGACAACACAGTTGATTCGGTTTTGGAAGCCTGCCCCGACTGGTCGAACTCGTCTGATGACTCGGACATCGACGTGAGCGAATAATAAACGATTTGTAAATAGTTGTAAATAGTTGTAAGATATTTTCTAATAGTTGTAAATAGTTGTAAGATATTTTGTAAATAGTTGTAAATAGTTGTAAGATATTTTGTAACTAGAGGGGGGTTGTTGCTCGCTCGCTTCGCGAGCTTCGCAGGTGGGGGTGTTGTAGCTCGCTTTACGAGCTCGCGAGAGGGTTAGTGGTACGGATGTTATTTGGTGTGTGACTCTCCACGAGCCACACAAAGAACTTCCCGAATCGTTAGATGCAGTATATTAGTATCATTATTTTCTACTTTCTACTTTCATGTGCGCGCATCCGGGATATTTTTCTGTGGGTGGACCGAATTGGGGTTCGGGAAGCCCAACTCGAAGGCTCCAGGGATGGGGACACCAGGCGGGTCCCTCCGCCCGGGGTCTGGTATTAGGTAGGGCACGGGGGGAGCTTCACTCCCCTCCAGGGCGGTTTTTTAGCTAAGGAGGTGGCCAGTTGAGTTCTCGGAGATCCTGCCCCCCCCCCCTTACAATAGCTTAGGTGGGAGTGCGGTTTTAGTGGGTAGAGGCTGGTCGGAGAGTCCACTGGACAGTCCCACATAACCCTGGCCCCCCAAGGGGGCCAGGGTATGCGTAACGCATTTCCGAACTGTAAAAAAAAAAGGTGTTGATAGCCTTCTGGGATAGCCTGTCGACGTGCCTTTTCCATGTGAGCCTTTTGTCTAGGGTGACACCTAAATACCGTACCTCATCCGAGATTCGTAGTTCGGTGCCGAAAATAGAGGGGGCTTTAAAGTTAAAGCGTCGCTTCCTCGTGAAGAGTACCATTTCCGTTTTTCCCGGGTTAACCCTGAGGTTGTGGTTGAGGCACCAGTTTTGGGTTAGCGTAAGTACTGTTTGCATTGTTTTGGCTAACAGTAGCGGATGCTTCCCCCTGACAGACAAGGATACGTCGTCAGCATAGCCTTGGACCACGAAGCCCTCATCGGCCAGCTCTTTCAGAGGCCCGTCGACCACCAGGGTCCACAGTAGGGGAGAGGGGACTCCTCCCTAAGGGCAGCCCCTGCCGGGCCGGGCAAACACTGTCGAGCCGTTCGACTCGGTTCTCATGGTACGGTTCCTAAGCATGCTGCTGATCCATCCGCTCAGGGGTTCCCTAATGTTGAAGCGGTCCAGGGCCTTCTCTAAGACGTCGAAGGACGTATTATCGAAGGCACCCTCGATGTCGATGAAGACGCTGAGAACCGATTCTTTGTTAGTTAGTGCTCCTTCAATAAATCCAACTAGGTGGTGGAGCGCCGTCTCTACTGATTTGCCACTTTGGTAGGCATGCTGATTGGTATGCACAGGTGTCTGAATCAGCGTTGTTTCTCTGATATACCTGTCGGTAAGTCATTCCATCGTCTTGAGTAAGAAGGGTGTGAGGCTTATCGGCCGGAACGATTTGGCCGAGCTGTAGTCACTTTTTCCTACTTTAGGAATGAGGACTACTCTGGCCATTCTCCAAGAGATAGGGATATAGCCTAATGCGAGGCAAGATTTGAAGACCTCCCTTAGGCGGTCAGACAGGATAGACCCGCTGTTTTAACTTCTCGATCGCTTCCGCAATTGGAACAATATCGAGACGTTAACGTAAATCGGAGAATTTCTAAATTGAGGAATTCGACGAGACAATTACGTAACCGTTGAGAATGAAATAAATCGAATGTCGTGGTATAGTGTCAATAGACGAACTGAGCGATCAGCTGGGCGCGTCGATCCACCGTGGCCGTTCCCCCCGCCGCACAGTGGTCCAAGAGACCGATTTAGGAGTGCAAAAGTCTAAACGCTTCTAATAATCGATAATTCAGTGTTACATGTATTCTATACACATTAAGTAACTATAAAGACGGCTAATAGAGTTCCGGAAGTTTATTAAAATATTTTTTTTTCTTAAAATAGAGCAGAGGAAGCAACGTATTTCAATTTATCATGCCAGTTTTAATTTACAATGACAGAAAAGAGGAACTTGTACCCAATTTTTTGCTTTTACAATAGTATAATTTTCAGAAATGAAATTTACAACAAAAACAATAATAATACAAATAAAGACCACAATAATAATAACAATAAAAACGAAACAAATTTACATCTTGCTATGAGCATTATAATTATTACTAAAACAATTATTACCTAAGCTTATAATTATTATAATTATTACTAATTATTACTAAAAATTTTTTCTATTTCGCGTTCTTCATCTGACTTGCTGTTGGCATCATCCAAATTACTATCTTTATTATCCCATTGCTATCTTCATCATTCGAATTATTGTCGTTATCATCCGAATCACTATCGCTATCATCCAAATTATCCTCATATAATAAAAGGGTTTTCATCTCACTTTCAAATAAGTACTCTTTCTTTGTGTGTCCGTGTTTTTTTGTTTGTCCGTAAATAGAATGCGATATTGTATATGCACGTCCCACGCGCACTCGTCATCGAACTGTTCCAGAAAAAGTAAAATAACTTGCTAATCTGCACGATTTTGCAAATAAATTTGATGAGACCATAAACTACACATTCCATTCGTAATACTCATGCAAAAATTAAAGCGAATACGGGCGAATATCGTTAGTATTTCCTACAACAAACATAAAAAATAAATTTCTTAATACTTTGTTGAGAAACATTGTTTAAACATTTCCGAAAAATTGTTTCATTTTGTTTTCGTATCTTCCTAATGCTTCTGAACACACCTATTATGATTAGGATCAATATTAACTTTCTAAACAGTAAATTATAGGTGAAAAGGATGTCCTTTATTTCGATGCTATTTCTCATGCTGCTACTTTCAACGTTTGCCACGCTTAACAATAATTGATTCGAGAAGTAAAATCGTCGATTTTATCTTCTACGCGTATGTATATTGATGTAAGAAATAATAAAAAATGCCTACTTCATCTTTGGTTTTTCGACTTTTGCACTCCTAAATCGGTCTCTTGGACCACTGTGCGCCGCGCCCGCGGGACCCGAGCTGCTCGATCCACCCGAGGAGCTCGCGGGGAGCGGAGGGACGGTGCGGGGACGACGGCGCCCCGAGCCGATCGCTAGGTCGCTGTCAATTTATTTCGACGATGTACAAACAGAGCGAAATGGTATAACTTGTATAAATAAACTTGGACAACAAAAAATACGTTGTTTTAATCTTTAACACCCGCCTTCTTGAAACATGACGGGAATTCTTATACATATACAATTCCTAATCACACTGTACTTTATAATTGTGTTTCAAATTTTAAAACCGAATTACTTGTATTTTAATTGAATAACAGACCAAAATTACAAATTACATAGTAAATTTAATTGCATGAAGCGAGTGAATTTCCAATTACGAAATAATTGAATACAATGTAATTGAACTAATTTGTAATATACAATTCGTAAAGTAATTCAATTGTAATACAACACAACTCTGCAGTTGACCCAGATTAAGAATTAAGATTCAATTAACGTAGCAAAATCATTGTTAATTGAATATCAATTTCAATTTACGTGGCAAATGTACTAACAACATTCATATAATGTTTATTAAGTTCATGATTTTTAATACAACCAGAACTTACCATTAACTTGAAACTGTCACATTATGTCAATTAGATATTAAATATTAGATATCAGATTTCAATTAGATATTGGATATTGTGACAGAGTACTATAATCTTAATTTATTTAATCTAATTTGGACAGTGACTCCCATTAATATTTGGACGATCTAAAAAAAGCACAACTTTTTTAATATAGGAATAAACGATTTGAACTTTATTGAGAAGTTAGAACGATTAATTTACTACATGATACATTTACTTACATGATGTGAAGAGATATTTTTTCACAAAATGCAAGTAGTCGGAATTACAGAGAAAATACTGAAAGTTGCATTTTACAACTTTTTTATGTGTATGGGCTTGTTACGAGCCAAGGCCGCGAGCTGCTTAGTGGCCAGGGAGAGGGGGTTAACCCAGGAATGTAATATCTATTTCTTAGTTAAAATGCGCGGACGAACCCAATGCGTAATTGGGGAGCCGCAAGGATTATAGACAGCGAGGACGAACCCGACGCAAAGTCAAGGATCCTCTAGGAATGTGATCAAGCACAGACGAACCTGATGCAAAATCAGGGAGCTGCTAGGAAGTTGTAGAACGGCCAGTTGAGTTCTCGGAGATCCTGGCCCCCCCTTACATTAGCTTAGGCGGGTGTGGGGTTTTAGTGAGTAGCCTTGGGGAGGGATTTCCCCTCCCCGAGGAAGGTCTCACATCCACGGAATGCGGATAGCATTTCCCCACAATAAAAAAAAAACAAGGAAGTTGTAGAACAGCGCGGACGAACCCTTTGCGTAATTAGGGAGCCGCTAGGAGGTTGGATAAAAGCACAGACGAACATGATGCGAAATCAGGGAGCTGTTAGGATGCGGACGAACCCAATGCGTAACAGGGGAGTCGCAAGGATGATATAGGTTTCGTGGACGAACCTAATGCGTAATTGGGGAGCCACTTGGTAGGAAAAAATGTCTATTTGGATAATTGGAAAGTCGCGAACGAAACTGATGCGAAATCAGGGAGTCGCTAGGTAGTTAGTAGGGCTCGTAACTTATATATTGAATTTTGATACACCTCGAGCGGTAAAGGTGTATCGTCGTAAGATACTAACGACTGGACAAAGAATAAGGAAAAACGTGGTTAAAATGAACTATAAATGAATTAACACACAACAATATAATCTTAACTATTGGTAATACAAATGTTAAGTGTAAAAATGTCGCGGTCTAAGTCTCTCTGTTGTAACGCACGGAGGAGTGCGGGGGCTATGCTTCTACAGAATCCCGTGATGGGATTCTTACCGGAAGAATTATAACGATGGGGAATTTATACCCGATCTTGTTTAAAAGAAATCACAACGTGGACCGACGCGCACAACGTGAACTCTACAGGTGAAAAGCCCAACTATGCAGGGAATCTATGCCCTTATATACTGTCAAAACCCAAGCCAGAAACAGACTAGGCAAGGGTGGGGGTTACAGAAAGCCCGGCTTCCTGGAAAAAGGAGATTACAGTTGCCGTAGCACTTGCAAGCCCTTATCTCCATTGACTCTCGAGAAAGTCCTTAGATTTCTAAAGAGGCCATGTGTTTCGGTGCATATCTCCAGAAAGGCCAAAAGTCACCAACGGAAGCGGCCGCATACGTAACAGGCCTATATTGAAAATTTAAAAAATACGTTTTGTAGATCCGTGTTAATTATATGCACTGTGAAAGTTTCATCGAAATCGGTTGATGCAGGAAAAAACGACAGGCACTGAAAGATATAAGAATACTCAGATTTATTACAGTCAGTCACCGAAAATCGTGAAAATCTCCAATTTTTACAAACTTTAAACGTTTCGTATTTAATTGATAAAAATCTACGAAACGTGTTGTTTAAATTTTCCATATAAGCCCGCATAAAAATTTGAAAAATAGAACTTTAAAAATTTTCTCTGCAATTGCAACAACTTTAAATTTTCTTAAAAAATTTTTTGCACGTTGTGTGGCAAACCAATTGTTCTTACTTCTGAAAAAGTAAACAGTTTTCTAAACAAAATTTTCACGGTACAGAGGGGGCCATGTCGTAACACAAACATTTTTTGCGTGGGTGGAGGTATGGAGCACATTTCAAGCTCACCTTGATTTATTTAAATGAGAACACCTAATGTCTGTATCAGGAATCGATAGACTATCGTATTCTGAGTAAAAATATATTGACCTCCATATATTCTAAATCTAATAGTCAACACTTTTATACTCTAAATTTGATACTTTATCAATCTATTATCTAGAAACTATTATCACCATATTACAGCCCCTGTTGTCCTATGCATCTTTTGTTTCAAAAACTTTTAAGATGCTATCATACTTTCGGAGTAATTGTAGGTGGCAATAGTTACTGCCACACCCTATATAGGACAGCTGGCAGCGACAGGAAAGCGCGTAACGCGCTGGCCTTACTCACCGCTCTGAACGGAGAGAAGAGGGAATATAGGGCGCAACCCCCACTTTTCACCGTTACGTTTTTCATGTCGCGAATTCCGTAACGCGAATTAGGCTTACACCCTGACAAAAGAAATTTCACTTCAAAAATAAAAATAAAAAACGCCATTTTAATCGGAATGAAGTAGAGGCGGAACGAGATAGCTAGCGACTGGGTTTTACAGGCTCATTGAATCTACCCCGGATCCCAACGCTATGACACCATCCACTTGCCTGGACGTCGTAACACCAGGACAGATGCACCCCTTTCACTGAAACCGTGATTCCGAGTCGCGCGTATACACTCCACGAGGTTGGCTGCTTTGAGTTGTGACGTTGCATTTCTGCGACGTCACTTCGCCGAGATTTTCGAATGTCGAATACGGGCAACAAAGGACCGAACCATGAAATAACGAACCGCGAGACCGAACCACCGAATTCAAGAGCGTTCCCCGAAGAAACTCCGACAAATAAAAAGAAACGCGTAATGACATATAGCGTGCGTGCGAAGAACGGCAAGTTACAGGGCCGTAGACCAGACCCGGAAATGGAACCCTGACCTCCGGAATTCGCGGAGGAAAGACGCATATCCGGCAGGACACGACCGACGAGAACCATGGCCAACGTTGCGAAGCCCCGTGCACGGACAATTGGGAAATGGCGTCGGAAAGCACCCAGGCGACAAACCCGGAGGCGCTAAAGGGAAGGAACCCTTTACGTTGGCCACATCTTTTCGTTTTCCCGGCAGCGCCTCGTCCCGCCAAATGATAGGGTTTCGGCGAGGATGGTGCCACCGACCGCCAAGAGGCATAGGCCTCCACCGATCTACGGGAAGATCGAGGATTTCGCGAGTAAGGTCCGGGGCCCAAGGACCATCGTCGAGTCGTCCCTGAGACGGAAGCGTCGAGCGCGGTTACCGCCAACCTTCGGAAAATTTCGGCAAAGGTCGGGTCGGGGGGGAACGAGAATCGATGCGACTGCCGGCCGATCAATGAAGGATCACTGTCGCGCTAGCCCTCACGTAGAGCAAACGTCACCACCATTTTGCGAGCTTTTCGATTAGTCGGTCTCGCGGTATTTGAGCCTCTTCCGTGCGCGGGTATTTCACGTGCGCGAGCCAGGACATCCGGCGAAAGACGAGACGAGAGGCGAAACTAACACCTAGGCGAAAGTTCGTAGGAGCGACAGCGGTAAGTCGACTAAGTGATCCATTTCGATATCGTGTCGTAGTTGTTGGCTCGATCCTTTTCGCGGGGGGTTGTATGATCGCCGGTCAATCTTCAAAAGTCCGCAAGAGCCGAGACGCTCGTTGTCTCGTGCCGTCGGCCTGTGCTTCGCGAAAGCACGGCGAATGATTGAACGTCCCGGTCGTCTCCCCTATCCAGGCGTGTTCGGAAGTTTCCTCGGAGGAATCGCGTCTCGCGAGACTAGTCTCTTTGACCCTCGGGTATCTTGAATTCGGTGGCGAATAATGTAGGGAAACGGTTCGCGTACGAACTATCATTCGAATCCAACGTCGAGCGTTTCGCGGGCGTTTCACGTGCGGAGGTTATCGCGACAGAACTGTACCGCGCCGTCCATCTGCGCTTCGCGCGGTCCCGTCCGTCAGGACTCGTATTTTCCTAGGTCCGGTCACCCGTACCATCACGCGCGTTAGAAAATCGACAACCGCGCTGCGACCGAATTACCGTCCGCAAAAAGTGTACAAAGAGCGCGGGCTCTCGGGTTACGGTCACGTGACCGTGCATTGTAACATCTGACAAGGAAATAAACTTCCACTCGAGACCAAAATCGTCGATATTATTCGAGCCCTGTGAGATCCGTCCTGCCGTAATGGCTGTCCTCGTCCTTTCCGTGTTCGAATCTCCTGGACCCGTTGCGTTCGGTTTTCGAGTCACGTTTCGAAGATCCGATTCTCCGCGCACGAGAGATTCATCGCGTTTCGCGTGGCATCCTCGCGGTGCCTGGCGCCCGAACGAAATTCGTTACCTGGTCAGAAGGTTTTTCGCGGCCTTGCTTAGTCCCCGGCGGACCCCGTGCATACGACTGTACGTGGCCCGGTCTCAGAGCCATAAAAGCCCGGAGCCGTTCTTTTCGGGGGTTTTCCAGCCTCCGCCGAGACACGGCGTGACAGAGTATAGACCGAAGTCTAGTAACGCTGGTTTTATCAGCCAGAGATGATGCCACGCAGTCATGTACTGCGAGATCTCCCCTACTGGAAAAGTAGGTGCAGACCTCCACCAATCTCGTCCCAGACATTCCCTACTTCAATTTCGATGTTAAAAAATACTATGCTGATTCAACGCGTTGTGATTCTTTCGCAACTCTACTCGAAATCGCGAAAGCCTACACCGTACCCGGCAGCCGTATGGACTGCAACCACTTTTACAGTGGATCGTTGTAGCTGGAACATGGGCGCCTCAAATACCGAAACTCTCAAAAGCAATCGCGATTCCTTTCCCGCGCGACGCTAATCCAACGAACAGAGATTGAAGAAGTTACTTCGTAGTACAAAGTTTACCCTTATCAAATTGGAAATAGTTTAAAACAATGGAAAGGGTATAGCCAGATAATTTAGTCAAAAATGCCCTTGAACCGAATTGCATCAAAGATGCGTCATTCGATAGGGCACCAAGAAAAAACATACTGTGCAAAGTTTCAACCCTATATCTCGATTGGGAGGGTTGTTATGGGTTAAAATCAAAAAATCATTTTTTGGCCTGTTTTCACTAGTTAATTAT